>JAOXOE010032919.1:0-10614 GCA_028565055.1 Phoeniculus purpureus
GTGTGACTTGGTCTAGGTGATCCTGCTGTGGCAGGGGGATTGGACTGGATGATCTTTGGAGGTCCCTTCCAATCCCTGATGTTCTGTGATTCTGTGGCATGTGGGGGTCCTGCAAAAGGAGGGAGGTGACTTCTGAAGGAGGGGCATGAGGCACATTCCTGTTCCCACTGCCAGCACACTCTCAGCAGAACCCAAATGTGCTGCAGACAAGCCTTCCCTCTGAAGTCAGTGTCCTGTCACAGCCACCGTTTCCAAAGTCCTGATGAATGAGAATCCAAGTGGGTGGCACCTTCTCCCATCTAACGTCAGAAATCTCTGCTTTGCCTTTGAAAAGTCTGTGTTCAAGAGCTGAGACGCAGCTGTAGATGCACAGGCAGGAGACACGTGCCAGTGGTAGCTTTACAGGTGGTTGCAAGCGGAGCCAGGCTGCAGGAGGGGTGAGTTTGGAGGAGATGATGTGAAATTAATGCATCAACCAGAGGAGAGATTATTGCCCTATAAATCTCCCAATATGAGAACTTGGCAGGGGAGAGGCACAAACTAGCAGGACATCCACTTAAATCAGATAAAATAGAACACTTTTCTACGCAGCAGGTATTGGACATTGAAATTGGTTCTACCAACAGGCTTGAAAAAGGGTGGACAGCAGGTCTGTTAATGATGCTGGAAGAAGCAGGCAGGATTCTTTTCCTCAAATCTGCCTGCAGCATCTCGTGTACAGACTCAGCTCACACTGCCAGCAGCCTGGCAGAGAGGGACCTGGCAGTACTGGTTGACAACCAGCTGAACCCCTTCTCTGGAGACGTCTAAAACCCACGTGGTTATTGGGAACCACCAATAACCTTCCCAGCAGTGACATATCTTTACCTGAAGTCACCATGGGTGGGTCTGAGCGAGCTAGTCAGCATCCTCTCCTTGCCAACCCTGTTGTCCCTTCCCTCTCTGCTCACCGTGCTTGTCATCATGATGGCGACTAAGCAGCGTCACCGTTCTGATAGCAGGATCCAGGTCTGTGAATGTCCCACTGCTCTTCCTGAGCGCAGCATTCATGCAGGAGCGGTGTCTTCTCCTAACATCCAATAAAGAAGTGACTTTTGATTAAGTACATAAAATCCCTGTGGGCAACTAACTCCCCTTGAGGCTAATTGTGGGCACTGGATAAACTTGTCAGAGGGTGGTGGAGATGTGATAGCCCATGTGGTTCGGATCAAGCCAGGGAGGACACACTGGTGGAATTCCAAGAGCTTCTAGCCAGCTTCTTCACCAGTGTCCCGCTCACCTCCTTCACACGCCCTGCAGAGTTGGCGAACAGGAGTCCGGCAGTGCACGTGAAATGTCATAGAATCATTAGGGACTGGAAGGGACCTCAAAAGATCATCTAGTCCAGTCCCCCTGCCAGAGCAGGATCACCCAGACCAAGTCACACACAGGTTTGCCCGGTGCCTGTTTCTGGAGGATGAAGGATCTATTCATCAGCGATGGACACTGATGCCAGGTTGGGCAATGCTCTCTGCTTTGCCCAGCACCTTCCAGCAGGGGTCTTGTGATGAAGGCTACGGGCTCACTGTAATCTGTGATGAAACAGGCTACAGCTTCATCCGTGAAATGAAAGGAAACCCAAAAGCTTGTTTCATACTGAGGGCCATGACAGGAAGAAAAGCTTCTCAGGGGAAGCTTGACTTGAGCCCTCCCTCAAAAATCACCAGCACATGAGGTCTGGATCCCAGAGAGGTCTCCGGGGATGGGGGAAAGTGATGCAAGGAAACAGGAGGTGTCAAGGCAGGCACAAAGAACAGCTGTCGGGGCAGGCATGTTGCAGATGTCGTGGGGAGGAAAGGGACTGTCTCTACATACAAAGGAATCCTTGGAAGATCAGATGGGCACCCAGGCTGTTGTGTTTCTCTAAGCGCAGAAGTTGCTGGCACCAGTGAACTGACAAACACTGGAAGGGGCTGCCCAGGGGGGTTGTGGAGTCTCCTTCTCTGGAGAGGTTTAAAACCTGCCTGGATGTGTTCCTGTGTAACTGGATCTAAGGGATCCTGCTGTGGCAGGGGGATTGGAGTGGATGAGCTTTGGAGGTCCCTCCCAATCCCTAACGCTCTGTGATCCTGTGATTCTGTGACTGCACAATCCAGGAGCATCTCACACTCTGGAGTTTTATTTCCACACCAAACACGACCACGTCCTACCTGAGCTCTTACTAGTGTTTGTAAATGAGAAGCTAGCAGTACCTAGGCTCGTTTGATCCTCTCTACCGAGGTAGGACTCAACCCAGTGCTTTTTAAGAAGTGATTTTGGTGCATCCCTGCCAGGGAACAGCATTTGAACACCTAGACAAGAGAAGCTCTGAGGCAGCTGTTTTTAATTCAGCCGGAGTAAGGCACCGGGTCACAGCACAGTGGCACAACACAGTGATGGTAGTGAAACCACATCATCTTGAGTGGTGATATATCTCCCCAGACAGGTCTCAGCCTCAAAATGCTGGGCTATAAACCATATGTTTAAGTCACTCTCTATCCTCAGTAACAACCAGTGATAAATAACCCAGGTCTCGAGAAGACTCACAAGATAGAGGAGAGAAGCAGAGAGGAAAATATGATTCACATTTACCATCTCAGGGTCCGTGAGTTAATAAGGAAGGCAGTCCCAACGATCACGAAGATGCAAGTGCTCACTAGAAGAGCTGGAAGAACAGGCTGGGATGTTTCTGCAAGATAAGAGAGACCGAGAGAGAGTTGCTGTGAAAATGTAGCTAGAATTCTGGAGGCAGGAGCTGGATCCCTTCCGTGGCTGCTGAAGGTGATCAGAGTGGGCTTTTACTATGAATTTATGTAATATTATAAAAATAAATGCAATTATAATATGCTGAACCTTTATTACAGTTTTAATAGCATTATACTATTACATTAAATCAGATAAGTTGGTTCTTCCGTGCTGCATAGGATGCCTTCGAGCTCCTGTGGGTTTTCGAGTCTACTTGTCATTGCTTAATAGGTAATTTGTGCTGAGCAGCTTGAACTCCCTGTTCATAACAGCACAACAGCTGGGGACTGCCACAGACGAGGTGCCACGGCTGTTAAAGTCTCCATCAGCCTGTGTGTCGTGTTGCAGAGGAAAGCAGCGCACCCTCAAATCAGCCTAAGTGATTCTGGAGACTTGAAACAGCACCGTGGGGAAACAGAGCCCTGAGATCCAGGGGTCTTTGGGAATGCATGAGCACCAAGGATGGAGAAGATTAGGGGTCGAGGTGCTGGTTGCTTTGTTTGGAGAGGTGTAGGAAAGCTTTAGCAGGCTAGGAAGGTTACAGCTTTCCATGACAATTTAGTACTTGGATTGTAGGGTTGAGAGAAAGAGGCTGAGTCCCCTCACTGCCAGCACTGCCAGCACTCCTCAGGCTGGTCTGGCATCATCTCAAGCCTTTTTAATATGTCATTTACACAGAGACACATCTCCTGGTGCACCTTGCTGTTCTGGTGCCTGTCTCCTCTGTCTGCCCCCTTACATCCCTCCCTCCCTAGTGTTCCTTGATGGGGACCTGCTATGAGGGAGCAGATGAAAAGAAAAGGAGGAGGAGACATTTTTTCTTTGCCTGCCCTTGAGATGCTCCTCAGACCACTTCGCCTTCACTGCCTCTGGTACTCTGGTTATCTTTGGGTCTTGGTTGCTATGGCAACTGGTTGCGGCTGTATTCTCTTCACTGACATCACATAGTGTCAAAATTTGATCGCCACAGCAACACAGTGCCCTTTCTAAACTTAGCTCCCCTGTTTATACCAGTACCAGGCATAACAGGGAGGGGCTGAGAAGGGGTTCAGTGGGGGCAGCAACTTCTATTGGATTCTTCATCAGACAGTAAATGACAGAGACCACAGCCAATGACTCACTGAGGAGACTCGCTCAGGGCACTGTCTTTCAAGGCTGGAGGTGCCCTTCGTGCTGTGGTTCATGACAATGACTGATGCAAGTCTCAACAGACCATATTGGAAGGGGCTCGATATGTGTGTAAGCCTCTTCCATTCTCCATAAGACTTTGCCTCCTAGGCAAAGGTGTCCTTTGGTTCTGGACCTGAGAGCCCTGATTCCCTGCATTTCACTGATGAAAGGCTCCAATGACTGGTCCATTTTGGAAAGCTGGACATATGCTTAGGGAAGAAGTCCCTGATTTTGACCTCATGAAGTCAAGGTTTTTCTCCCTCTCTACTCTGCCCTGATGAGACCACATCTGGAGTACTCTGTCCAGTTCTGGGCCTCTCAGTTCAAAAAGGACACAGAACTGCTGGAAAGAGTCCAGCGTAGAGCAACAAAGATGATGAAGGGAGCGGAACATCTCCCTGATGAGGAAAGGCTGAGGGAGCTGAGTCTCTTGAGCTTGGAGGAGACTGAGGGGTGACCTCTTTAATGTCTATAAGTATGTGAAGGGTGGGTGTCAGGAGGATGGAGCCAGGCTCTGCTCAGTGTCATCTAGTGATAGGACAAGGGGCAATGGGTGTCAGCTGGAACATAGGAGGTTGCCTATAAATATGAGAAGGAACTTCTTCCCAGTGAGGGTGACAGAGCCCTGGAACTGGCTGCCCAGGGGACTTGTGGAGTCTCCTTCTCTGGAGACGTTTAAAACCTGCATGGATGTGTTCCTTGTGAATTGATCTAAGGGATCCTGCTATGACAGGGAGATTGGACTAGATGATCTTTCGAGGTCCCTTCCAATCCCTAATGACTCTATGATTCTGTGATATGTTCCTGTGCAACTTGATCTAGGTGGTCCTGCTGTGGCAGGGGGATTGGACTGGATGATCTTTTGGGGTCCCCTCTAATCACTAATGTTCTGTGATCCTGTGATTTTGATCTTGAGCTTTTTGTCTGGCTCCTGGAATTCGAGGGGACTTTGCTGGGGACGGTTAGTCTGTGCTCTTAAGCCTTGTTGAGCCAGCCTGACCTAACTGATTAGGATGAACAGTTCGTTTCTGACACATTGGAATCTGATGACTGTTCAACACAATCCTCCCTGCCCATCTCACCGTAGCTCAGCCTACCTTGTTCCTTCTACATTATTTTCCCTGTGTCCCTTTTTCCCTTCCAAGCCAGACAGCCTCACTTATGCTTACGGTCAGCGTGTGTCCTCCACAGTATTGTCTCGCTCCAGCCACTCCACACGCCTTTGCAGATGCTTGAGGCACTTGGCCTTGCACGGACAGCTGCCTCATATTTCAAGTCAGGTAAGAGTCTCTCAAGCACCACCCACATCTGGTCCTGCACGATGGTGAAGATCTTGGCCTCCTGGGAACAGAGAAAAAATTAGAACATCATCAACACCATGGCTTGCAGCCTCTTGTACCCATCTCTTCCAAGGCCCTCAAAGAGGACCTGTCTCAGATCCCTACACCTTGTGCACTGCTTGTTCACCCTGGAGGAAAATTCTTCTTTGCTTTGCTTTGTTCACCCCTTTTATGCCTGTTCTGGAGCTGTCTGGATTTCGTTGTGACACCACTAAATAAAATAGGATTCCCATCTGCCTCCATGTCATCACCACACGCTGGCAGCATGTGGTGCAGATAAAAGAGTGAGGAGCTCTCATCTGCTCTCCAGCTTCACTGAAACCGGTTTAATCCTGAGAGGAGACCCATAAGAATGTCCTGGCTGATGTAAAGAAGACCAGGACTCATGTGCTGACAGGTCCCAGTACTGTCCCTCTGCACTTACCTCCCAGGATTGACTTGTGGTTCGGTACCGCACTTGATATTCCCGGTCCCCATCCAAATAGTGAGAGGAAATATTCAGGCTCCACGTTAGGTTGTAGGTGTTATCAGTTCTGCTAACCAGCTGAAGGTTTCCTGGAGGCCTCAGCCTTACTGAAAAGAGAGAAGGAGCAGGGTTGATTTCTCCACACTCTCTGTCCACAACAGGACACCACCATAAACCCCAGTGCAGCAGGGCTGATGTTTTGGTTGTGCTCATAGAGTCCAGCCAGCCATGGCCACGTGGCCATGAAGAGCAGCTGAGGGAACTGGGATTATTTAGTCTAGAGAAGTGAAGGCTGAGAGGAGACCTTGTTGCTCTCTACAACTACCTAAAACTACAACTACCCGTTCTTAGGCACTGGAATGGGCTGCCCGGGGTGGTGTTTGAGTTATCATCCTTGGATGAGTTTAAAAGTCATTTAGATGTAGTGTTGGGGGATATGGTTTAGGGGTGAACTTGTAGAGTAGGGTTGATGGTTGGACTTGATGATCCTGAGGGGCTTTTCCAACCTGAATGATTCTATTATGATTCTGTGTTCCTAAAAGGAGGCTGTAGTGAGGCTGGTGCTGGTCTCTTCTCCCAAATTACTAGTGATAGGACGGGAGGAAGTGGCCTCAAGCTGCGTCAGGGGAGGTTTAGATTGCATCTTAGGAAGAAGTTCTTTCCTGAGAGAGTGGTTAGTCGTTGGAACAGACTGCCCAGGGAGGTGAAGGGGTCCCCATCCCTGGGGGTGTTCAGAAAATGAGTAGCTAGAGCACTTGAGGCCATGGTCTAGGGGTTAGTGAGCTATTGGGATGAGGGCTGGACTTGATGATCATGGAGGTCCTTTGCAGCCATAATGATTCTATGAGTCTAGTGAGAGCTAGTGAACTCCCTTCTTTGTCCCTCTTTCTCCCACACTGTCACTGATGGCAAAGGCACATTGTCTTGGACTAAATTAAAGGCAGCTTCTCCTGTGAGCCTGGGAGAGTGGTCCCTACTGCCAGCACAATCTATCCCACATGGCCATGCATCATGTTTTGTAGGAGTGATCCACAAGGCAACAGTACAGACAGAAACGGCACATGGCTAGGGAGACAGTGGCTTCTTGACTTGTCTTTCAGAGACCTACAGCCACAGGGCATGGAGCCACACAAGAGCTGTCTTTGCTGATCCTTCCCAATCCTTGGCTCCAAACATGCCTTCTTATGCCTCACCTTGCAGCAGCTCTGCTGGATGTCTCCTGGAGTCAAACTCACACATCCAGAAAAACAACCTGCCCAAGTGCATGTGTTTCTGCTGGATTAGTGACATGAATCCTTTCAGTGAAGAATGCTGCCTGTCAAAGCTGGCGTGTGCTTGGTTGAAGGGGCATGAGAAGACCAGCAAGGCTTGCAACATGCATTTTTTGGGGTGGCTGAGCTGTCATTGCCTGTTTGAAGACAGAACTCCTAGTGCAGAACTTTCCCACTTAGCAGCGTCCCAGACACAGGACAGGACTGGAAGTGGCTGGTGTGACTCTGCATGACTTCAGCAGAAGTCATTGTGGTCTTCTGTGTAGTTGCAGTAAGGGACAAGACACAAGTCTAAAATCAGCTATGGGTGTTGCTTAGGGGTGGATGGGGAAGGTAAATTAGCTGTCATTTAGTGGGGAAGCTTCAGAGACTGCAAGACAGACAACTACTCACTGTTTTCAAGTGGTCTGAAGTCGTCTATCTGCGCAGGTATAGACCTATTCTCTCCAATCTGGCAGTGGACAGACATGCTAAGCCGGTCTGCAGTGGTGAAGCACTGAGTCTGCCAGGAAAACATAACCATTAGTGACATTGACACCCTCATAGAATCATTAGGGATCGGAAGGGACCTCGAAAGATCATCTACTCCAATCCCCCTGCCACAGCAGGATCACCTAGACCAGGTTGCAGACGAACATATCCACGCGGGTCTCAATCCTGGAGGTGTTTAAGCACAGACTGGATGAGCCACTTAGTGCCAGGGTCTAGCTGATGTGGTGATGTTAGGTCACAGAATCACAGAACATTAGGGATTGGAAGGGACCTTGACCTAGTCTAATGCCCCTGCCACAGCAGGATCACCTAGACCAAGTCACACAGGAACACATCTGTATTGTTTTCTAGATGACTTTTAGAAGCTACTTGGCCACAAACATGGGCAATACTTGTGGCTGAAAGGCGTAAGCCTCAGCAATGAGTGAGGAACCAAAGACGTAAGCTCCATGTCGGGTATTTTGCTGTTCATTGGTGAGGAGGGCACAAAGAATTGTGCAATGCCCGGTTGCTAGGATGGCTGCGTGTGCTGACTGAGCAGGGAATAAGTTACTTCCAATGACTGGCACTTACTGAGAAAAAATGGGTTTTATTAAAACATTTTTTGTTCATTAGGAAGAATGAGATTCCATTAGAACTGAATGCCACCCTTGAGATGCAATGATACTGAAGGCTCACATGCATCATGCAGGATTAAATAAGTAATAGGGAAATTAGTTTCATTAGAAATAAAGTATTTGGGAGCTACCAAGCTAGTAAAAAGGGTTTGGAACATGTTTTGTAGGAGGAATGGCTGAGGGATCTGAGCTGTTTATCCTGGAGGAGATTGAGGCGAGACCTTATTGCTCTCTACAACTACTCCGAAGGAGGGTGTATAGAGGTGAGGGTCAGTCTGTTCTCTCTGGTGGCCAGTGCCCTTAAGCTGCACCAGGGGAGGTTCAGGTTGGGTGTCAGGAGGAATTTCTTCCCTCAAAGGATTGTCAGACACTGGAACAGCTGCCCAGGGAGGGGGTTGAGTCCCCATCCCTTGGAGGCATTGAAGAGAAGGGTAGATGTTGCATTGGGGGACCACCACGAGCAATGGGCATCAACACCAAGCAACACCAAGCCCAGCTCCAGACCTGGAGTCAGGGATTAGGTCTGGGCTTCTTTATGCTGTCGCACTGTTTCTGTTCTCAAAATCTACACACAAATCCCTTCCACCTTGTCGTTCGCCAGGACATCCCAGATCAAGTACTCACATTACTGTTTCTGCTGAAGGTCTTGACGCACCTCCTCAGCCCCGTCGTGTGTTCTGCCTTAGGCAACTCACAGTGCTCCGTGAATTTTTCTAAGAGAGAGAACCTGGGTTTTAAGCAGGAGAATCCAATGAGCTGTGGAGACTGTTTCGTATTTAGTCAAACTTCATGCAACACTAAAGGCTTTTCACAGTATTTCTCATCCCGCTGTATTTTCTGGACAGATTACACCAAGGATATAACCCCACTTTCTCTCCCTGCTACATCACTCAGACCAATTTACATGGATAATCAATTCCAGTTATTTCAATCCAAAGGTAACAGTAGGTTTTCAGTTTTCAAGTCTTCACCAAACCCTCTTGCTGCCTTCTCTGCTTCCTGTTGATATCAGAGGCCATGCAGACTCTAAACACACTTGCTGCCCACAACTGCACCAATGTGCCCTGGAAGACTGTTTCAGCCCCTCTAGGGTCTACAGGTCTCTTTCAAGCCACTGATGGCACTACAGCAGCTCAAACACAGAGTAAAATCTGTCTTCTGGACTAGGTCACATCCCACACCGCCAGGACCACACATTACACTTGGCAGCTTGGTCTCTCCTGCTCTGACAAGCATGGCTGGGCAGTCTGAGCTAAGCTATGGCACAGAGGGTGACAAGGCAAGGGGTATCAACCTGAGCTCTCTGCTCCAGCTGTGAGGTTATAAAAAACCTGGGACCTCTGATGGTGGGGAGAGACGATGCCATAGAGGACTGGTCAGGCAATGACAGCTGCAAAATTCACCTCAGATTACAGCACCAGTCTCCTTGATTCACACCCATGGAGTAACACATGTGTTTTGGCTTCCTAGGTCCACGCACCAGGTGCCAGAATGTATTTGCCCATCTCACCTGATCCCTCTCACGTTGTTGGAAGTGTCCCTATGATAGTCACAAGCAACCCACCCAGAACCACGATCACACTGACCCTCTCCTGATGACAGGCAGCCAGTGAAGTCTCGGGCTAAGTAAGTCTCTTGGCTGGCGGTGTCATACCTGGAGACCACCAAGACTCAGACAGAGCCCATTGTGGTGCTGGTCACCCACCTATGCGTCTACTGGGAGAGGTGTGGGAGAAGAAAGCACAAACTGAGAGAGATTAGAGAGCCAGCAGAGATAAGGGGAGTAGTTACTGTTACTCAGGGTGCAACGTAACAGCTCATCGTGGCAGCAGGCAACTGGCCTCTGTCCAACCTTAATTTCACTCTCCTACATCCCCATCTCCACACCGCTCTGTTTCCATTGAAAATACCTTTTGGTCCAGGGGGTGGCTACCAACAAAGAGGGATCTTTTTGAAAATTAAGCACAAACAGAGATGGATCTGGAAGCTGGGCTGTGGCAGACAGTTTGGGACCTTCAGATAACAAACACTGAGCAGCAGCCAGCATCTCAGCCCACATGGGCTTAGAGACAAAGGTCCTCAGCTCTGTGACACCACTACACCTGGCACTCTGTTAAGCGGTAAACTTCCCAGGACACCTTTCACTGAAAGCATCGTTTTCCCTCAACCCCTGCAGTCACCCACCTGTTACAGAAAACAAATCTTGATAAAATCTCCAGCTGGCACGGTGCTTCAAGCAGCTCCCTGCCCGGATTCCAGTCACAGAAGAGAGCCGCCCGTGAGTCGTACCAGCAAGTTAGTCTGGGTGCATCTGCCAGCAGAGAAGAGATGGGCAGCGATGTGACCCGTTTAGCATCAACTATTGGCACTAACCATCGTCCCAGGCAATTCTGTCACAGAATCACAGAACGTTAGGGGTTGGAAGGGACCTCGAAAGATCATCTAGTCCAATCCCCCTGCCACAGCAGGATCACCTAGATCAAGTCGCACAGGAA
>JAOXOE010032920.1:0-10613 GCA_028565055.1 Phoeniculus purpureus
TCCCTCCATCATCCCTGTGGCTCTGCGCTGGGCTCTCTCCAGCAGCTCTGTGTCCTTCTGGAGCTGAGGGGCCCACAAGTAGACACAAGATTCCAGATGTGGTCTTGTCAGGGCAGAGTAGAGAGGGAGAACCTCTCTCCATCTACCAGCCACCTCCCTTCTGATCCACCCCAGGATGCCATTGGCCTCTTGGCCACAAGAGGGCGACACTGCTGGTTCCTGGCCATCCTGCTGGCCACCAGGACCCCCAGGTCCCTTCTCCTGTGCTGCTCTCCAGCAGGTCAGCCCCCACCCTGTCCTGCTGGCTAGGGTTGTTCTTGCCCAGATGCCAGACTCTACACTGCCCTTATTCCTGTCCCCACCACCCTCCATTATCAAAGAATGATAGGAAAACCCAAGACAACAGCAGGAGCGTCGTTCGTTTGGAGAACAACCACCTTCCCGTACCTCATTTGATGTAGAACTTCAAGTTGGAGGTAAACTACATTTTACTTTCTGAAGCTAAGCTGCTAACATGTACAGAGGTAAATAGTCATGGTGATCTTCTCTGGTGAACCCCTCTGGACCTCGAGGGGTTGGTTTGCCTTCTACCTTCCTCGGGGGGTTGGTTTGCCTTCTACCTTCAGTGACCAAACTGCTGAGGAGACTGAATGTCGCCACCTCTGGGAACAATCAGCACCTGTACCCACTCTGTACTGACAGGTCTGTGCTGGTGCCTGCTCGCTCAGCCCAAGTGGCTCACTGGCTGTTTGGGTTGATGCCCACACTGCTCCAGAAGCTGTCTGGGAGACTGGGGGCTTGATTTGCATAATTATGCTCAGTTTTACTCTTAGTTTACTTGCCAAAGGCTCCGACTCGAAGCTGCTTCCCGCTCATTCCTCTTTGCAGTAGGCTAGTCACAGGATGCTTGTTTTTCACAGCAAGATTGTGATGGCTCGTGATCAAAAGGAGCCAAATCACGTCGTCTCGTGATTCTCCCCCATGGCCTAGAATGTACTGAGCAGGTCTGAACATGTTTGGAGTAAACCAGTGTCTTTCTGTCCTATATAAGAACAGCAGCTTCCTAACATCATAAACCGCAACAAACTCTGCTAATGTGCTCTAAGCTGGAGTCTCCTTCTCTGGAGACATTTCAAACCCGCCTGGCCATGTCCCTGTGCGACTGGATCTAGGGGATCCTGCTGTGACAGGGGGATGGGACTGGGTGATCTTTTGAGGTCCCTTCCAATCCCTAATGCTCTGTGAGTCTGTGATAACATGCTGCCTTTCCTCCCTGACTCACAAGTGACTCGAGCTAAACTTCTGCCTTGTGTTGTCTACACTTCTAGGAAAGCAAACTTTACCCACTAGGTTCTAACAAAGTGACTCATTGTTAGCCGACAGAAGCTTCTCACAGAAACAATGAGCCATGACTTCCATTTCACATTTACAAGACTGACAAGCTATTTAGGGACCTTGTGGGTGGCTGCAGTGGCACAGAGGTTCCCGGTAGGTCAGCCAGCACTGAGGCACCAAATCCAACGTCAACATCACTGCTGAACGTGTGGAGGAGTGTTAGTGGTCAAAGCACGGAAGCTGCACTGCCCCAGCATGGAGGAGCAAACAGAAAGCCCCTCATCACAGAGCCCCGGCAGGGGCTGCCCAGGGGGGCTGTGGAGTCTCCTTCTCTGGAGACGTTTCAAACCCACCTGGCTGTGCTCCTGTGCGACTGGATCTAGGGGCTCCTGCTGTGGTGGGGGACGAGACTGGGTCATCTTTTGAGGAGCCCTCCAATCCCTGATGTTCTGTGGTTCTGTGATTTCCAGGTACAGCCAGAGCAGACACACTGATAAAAAAGGTCAGAACATGGAAAGAAAGGTTGGAAGAAAGAGAGAACTGAACGAGACACAACCCCAGGTAACAATAAGGCAGCTCTCCACAGCAGGTTTTATTGTGGGTGGGTTTTGTGTGACAGCTCTGCCAGATGTATTACAGCCCCCTGGGCGCAGCAACCGCCAGCAACCCACGATTTACTCATCTGTACAACACGGGGTGGGGGTGGAAAAAGGGAAGAAGCAGAAAGAATCCCTCCCTGCACTGTATTCACTACCTCAAGTTGACTTGACTGCACTACTCATAGAATCACACAGAATCCCAGAACACTGGGGACTGGAAGGGACCTCCATAGATCATCCAATCCCATCCCCCTGCCACAGCAGGATCCCCTACATCCAGTCACACAGGGACATGGCCAGGAGGGTTTGAAATGTCTCCAGAGAAGGAGACTCCACAGCCCCCCTGGGCAGGCCCTGCCGGGGCTCTGGCACCCTCACTGGGAAGAAGTTCCTTCTCCCATTGATGTGGAACGTCCTCTGGTCTAGCTCACACCTGCTGCCCCTTGTCCTGTCACTGGGTGCCCCTGAGCAGAGCCTGGCTCCATCCTCCTGACACCCACCCTTCACACATTGATCAACATCCATGGGGTCACCCCTCAGGCTCCTCTTCTCCCAGCTCCAGGGCCCCAGCTCCCTCAGCCTTTCCTCAGCAGGGAGCTGCTCCCCTCCCTCCATCCTCTCTGTGGCTCTGCGCTGGGCTCTCTCCAGCAGCTCTGTGTCCTTCTGGAACTGAGGGGCCCAGAACTGGACTCTTCCCTACCGAAAGTCTTGAAGCAGCTCACTGTGTGACAGGCAGGGATCACAGGCCAACAATTAAGCCGTAAGCTCTCGGCATGGCTGTGTGGAAGACGGTAACCTTCTCGACTACTAAAATAGCTCCGTGTTCCTATTTTAAGGTGCAGAGCTCCTTGCTCGGCAATGCTCAGCTCAACTGATCGGGATACGTACCCGTGTTTATGTGCCACCTACCTCAGGAAGCAGCTGTGGACTTTGTGACTTGCAAGAGCGCTCAAGTCAGATGTCCTTTGTGAGAGTCAGAGCTTTGTTCATCGCTTTAAAAAGTCTCAAGCTAAACTAGTTAATGATTTTATGAAGAGACAAACATGTGGGCAGCATCTCCCCTCCTTTGTCCTGCTGCAGAAAACGCTGTATCACTCCATCACTTCCAAGTTTTGTTCTCACTCCCACTCATGGGTTCCCTCAAAGACCTTAATGTTGAGTTTCCACATCAGCTTCAACCATTACACCCACCACCAGGGTGACCATTAGTCACCTCTGCCTGCCCTTCCTGTTACTGTAAACACATCTCCTGCTGTGGCAGGGGGATTGGACTGGATGATCTTTTGAGGTCCCTTCCAATCCCCAATGTTCTGGGATCCCAGAATTGTTGAAGCTGTTCTCCAGCTTCAACACCATCTGTGCCTCCACCGTAAGGAGCAACACTTACCTGTAGACCTTGAAAGGGACCTCAAAAGATCATCCAGGCTGATCCCCCTGCCACAGCAGGATCCCCTATAGCCAGTTGCACAGGAACATCTCCAGGCAGGTTTGAAGTGTCTCCAGAGTAGAAGACTCCATAACCTCCCTGGGCAGCCCCTTCCAGTACGTTACAGTGTTTTCTCTTGACAGAACTGACCCCACAACTGGAGTCTTTCGAAAAAGGGTATTTCATGCTTTAAAGGGGAAAATGACTCCTCTTGTCAGAGCTCCTTGCAGTGGAGAATGAAGTGAAGGACCTGCCCTGAACCAGCAGCGGTGGCTTAGTCTGTTCCTGTGCTGTAGGAACAGACAGCACTCGGCTTTTTCTCAGTCAGAACATTCTGATCTGAAGCAACGTGAAAACAATCAGCAGGAGCCTCCTACCTTCAGACCACCAGTAGCTGAGACCAGACAACTCCTAAACAGATCAGGTGGAAATCCCAAGCACAGCTTCTGTTTGCAGTGCAGACACAAATATTTGGAGCCACGAGGCCCTTTGTTGATGTAACGCTCCAGGGATCCTGGGCAATAATGGAGCTGTTTACTTTGGGAGGCTGAAGAAAGGTCAAACCAATTGTTAGAAAAGACAGAATCTCCAGTGCCAGGTACTACCTGTCTGTTTCCTGCTCTGGGATTTACTGGTACAGGACTTATGTCTCACATTATTCCAGGCAATAATCACAGAGTCATTCAGGTTGGAAAAGACCCCTGGGATCATCAAGTCCAACCATCAATCCTACTCTGCACGGTCACCCCTAAACCAGATCCCCCAACACCACAGCTAAGTGACTTTCAAACTCATCCAGGGATGGGGACACAACCCGCACCCTGGGCAGCCCATTCCAGCACGTGAGAAAGAGCAGCCAGCTTCAGCTTCCACAACCCTTTGCTTACAGCTCTGATTAACAAAGCAGGACCCCTGGATGTAAATCATGTCAGATCCAGAGGAAGGAAGGCTGACGCAGCGGGCTTCTTGATCCCTCTGCGAACGTGTGGTGCTGATCCCCCCGTGCAGTCTATCTTCTCTGTTGTCACACTCCGACAAGTCCGACTGTATTTATGAGATAGCTTGGGAATATCTGAATCATCTCTGTTCATGCATTTACTACTCACTCCTGTCCTCCCTCCCCATTGGAAGCCAACTTGTTAAGACTTGATATCCACTGGCATGTCACAGCCAAAAATAACAGCCTACACAACGTAGGGTTAACGATCCCACTGCTAGTGAAGTCCCGTGAGAGATACCGATTGCAAATCCTGTGGCAAGGGCAGGTGAGAGAACAGAGTTACCAGGACAGGTAACAAACCCACGAGCTGGGCACAAAACACAGACGATCACAGAACACTAGGGATTCGAAGGGACCTTGAATGCAATGGGCTGGAATGGAAATCAAATTCCTTCCCTCTCCCTACATGGCTGCTTTGCACTGAAGAACAGCAGTGGAAGTAAACAGGTCTAGCAGCACTTTATCTCAGCAGCAGATCAGCTCTTGACTAAGCTTTAAACTGAACTGTCTGCCTGCAAACTGGGCAAACCACAGCTGCATAAAGCACCTTGTGCTGCTGACAGCTTGGAGGGAACACAGGCTGGCCCTTACATACGACAGCTTCTAATTGGGATGTGGCAAGGATGGAGCCAGGCTCTGCTCACCTAATGATAGGACAAGGGGCACCGGGTGTGAGCTGGACCAGAGGAGGTTCCACATCAATGTGAGAAAGACCTTCTTCATGGTGAGGGTGCCAGAGCCCTGGCAGGGGCTGCCCAGGGGGTTTGTGGAGTCTCCTTCTCTGGAGACATTTCAAACCCACCTGGCCGTGTTCCTGTGTAACTGGCTCTAGGGGATCCTGCTCTGTCAGGTGGATTGGACTGGATTATCTTTCAAAGTTCCTTCCAACCCCCAATATTTGTAAACCGTATTTTCCTCATCCCCATCCCGTGATTCTGAGCATCAGTGCCGGGTACACTTTGGACCACAGGTGAGAAGCTCTGTGTGACTTTTCAGTAGACAATGTTTGTTTTATTTTCTCGATACTAAGAGGTTGGCAGTAAATAATGGGTAGGGTAGGGCCAGTAACAGTCTAATGGATGGTGTATAAAGATTAGCAGTCAGACGTGCCTGCTGGATGGAAATAGATATGTTTAGTGCAGCCTACAGAACCCTGACCCCAGCTTCATGGCATGCTGCCCAGAGAGGGGAATGTAGTCCAACAGCAAATCACTAGAATTTGTTCTGTTTGACTGTGTTAAAGCAATAGTCTATAAAAGCTAAGACCACCAACTATGCTGTTTCTGCTGTATATCAGCTGTAACCAAATCAACCCTGCTTCGTAGAACTCAAATGCTTCTGAGGTGATCAAGACCAGTATTTAGCAAGTAGAGGAGTGTGAGGTTTATCACTCAACAATCTGTGACTCATTTTCACTACACTCTGGCAGAGGGGTTGGACTGGATGCGAGGTCCCTTCCAATCCCTAATGACTGGGTCTAGGTGGTTCTGCTGTGGCAGGGGGATTGGACTGGATGATCTTTTGAGGTCCCTTCCAATCCCTAATGTTCTGCCACTCTGTCCAATCCCCCTTGCCGCAGCAGGATCACCTAGACCAAGTCGCACAGGAGCATGGCCAGGTGGGTTTTAAATGTCTCCAGAGAAGGAGACTCCACAACCCCCCTGAGCAGCCCCTGCCAGGGCTCTGGTGCCCTCACTGGGAAGAAGGTCCTTCTGATATATCTGTGGAACATCCTCTGTTCCAGCTCACACCCGGTGCCCCTTGTCCTATCACCAGATGACATTGAGAAGGGCCTGGCTCCATCTTCCTGACATTCACCCTCCACATATTTATAGAAATTAATCAAATCACCGCTCAGGCTCCTTCTCTCCCAGCTCGAGAGCCCCAACTCCCTCAGCCTTTCCTCAGCAGGGAGATGGTCCCCTCTCTTAACCATCTCTGTGGCTCTGCGCTGGGCTCTCTCCAGCAGCTCTGTGTCCCTCTTGAGCTGAGGGGCCCAGAACTGGACAGAACACTCCAGATGTGGTCTCACTAGGGCAGAGTAAAGGGGGAGAAGAACCTATCTCCACAACCCCCTTCTGATCCACCCCAGGATGGTGTTGGCCCTCTTGGCCGGAAGGGCCCATTGCTGGCTCATGGTCATCCTACTGGTCTCCAGGACCCCCAGGTCCCTTTCAGTGGAGAGTATTTTAACAGAAGGGGTCCAGATTGCTGCCTGTGACACTCACACACATGTCTTTGCCTAATGATTTCCTGCCACCTCCTGTTCCTGACCAGGCCAGCGCTAAAGGAACAGTGAGTCCTGCCTCCTTGAGCAGATCAATGGTGAAGCAGTCCCTGGAGAGCCCGCTGGGACCTACTTGTCCCATGGTGCAGCTGCTTTTTATTAAAATGTATAAAGCTGATGAAAAACCAGGTCACGCCAGCACTGCTGGCCGGATTCTTTCCCCTGCATCCATCGTTCAGGCTGCTTTAGAGGAAAGGGTGCAGATCGATGTAAAGAGAATATCCAGCTCTGGGTCCTGCATTCCCAAGTTTTCTCGGACAATTTTGGAGTCATCGCTGCAGTAAATCACTGATATTGACCTCGTTCAGTATTAGCACAGACGAGGGCTGGATTTGAATTGACAGGCACATCTTTCCTCGGCACTGGCAGTGCTTTCTCTTCCCCCTTTGCTCATTTCCAGCTGGAGATGAGCAGGAATTTGAAATCAAAGCCAGGCTTGTTGACTTTTTAGCAAGGAGTTCCCCTCTTCCTCTGAGCAAGACGGTGCCTGACTGAGGGAATGATGGCAAGAGTTATAAGCCCAGAGGATTTGGGTTGGGGTTTTGGAGAGCAATGCCATTTCCATAAGGTAGAATCATCAGGGATTGGAAGGGACCTCGACAGATCATCTAGTCCAATCCCCCTGCCACAGCAGGATCACCTAGACCAAGGTAGGTGAGGGAATGTGGCCAGCTTTGCATGCAGAACACATACAGTTCTCAGTCAGCATTGAAGCAGACAGAGGTGTTCAGAAGTCAAGCTGATTTAAGCAGCTGTGTGTCTCTGAGTGACCTGGGATCAATGTGCTGGAGGGTAGGGAGGCTGTGCAGAGGGACTTTGACTGTATTAATAGGCTGAGGGTAGAGCCAAGTGTGGGGTTCTACAGATGATCAGAATCTGCTCAGATTCTGGATGGTGATGAGGAGGGGGTGTGTGCCAGCTCAACAGAGCCACGTGTGGGCTTCTGCATTCTGTTCACCACAACCCCTTGCAGCTACAGGCTGGGGCAGGGTGACTGGGGAGCAGTTGAACAGAGAGGGACCTGGGGATTCTAAATTAACAGGATGCTGAATCTGAGCCAGCAGGGTGCCCAGGTGGCCAAGGCAGCCAGTAGCATCCTGGTCTGGATCAGGAACTGTGTGTCCAGTAGCAGTAGGGAGGGGATTGTCCCCCTCAGCACTGAGGAGGCTGCACCTTGAGTACTAGGTCCAGTTTTGGGCACCTCAGCCCAATCGAGGTGCTGGAACTAGTGCAGAAGAGGGCAACGGAGTTGGGGAAGGGCCTGGAGAATCAGTCTGATGAGGAGAGATGGAGACAGTTGGGGCTGTTTAGTTTGAGGAAGAGGAGGCTGAGGGGAGACCCATTGCTCTCTACAACTGTCTGAAAGGACCCTGCAGAGATGCTGGTTCTGGGCTCTTCTGACAGGTCATTAGTGACACAAGCAGAGGGAAGGGCTTTGAGCTCCAACAGGGGAGGGTTAGACTGGCCATCAGGAAGAAATTCTTCCTTGAGGGTGTGGTCAGGCCCTGGACTGGGCTGCCCAGGGTGGGGTTGAGTCCCCGTCTCTGGCTGTGTTGAAAAGTCACTTAAATGTAGGGTTAGAGGATGTGGTTTAGGGGTGAACTGGTGGAGTAAGGTTGATGGTTGGATCCTTTCCAACCTGAATGAGTCTATGACCTTAAATGATGAGATACAAAGACAAGCAATTTGAGGCAAATACACTTCAAGGTGCTTGAGACACTCCATCTACCTCTGTTGTAATGTCTAGATGCTCCTGTAAGGTGCTGTGAGGCTGAAGTGGTCTGTAATAAAGAGCCTGGCTGTTCATATTCTGGCTAATAGTGGAGAAGAGGAATTTTCAGAGGAAATGATCTAAGAGTGTCTCAGTGGTAATGGCAAAATAAACAATAATAAAACCACCAGAAAACAAAAGAACCCCAGTAGGATATGAAATGCATCACTTTTTGTGCCTTTTCTATTTGAATAGATAGTACAGAGCTGTGTGAGATCCTCTTTGTGTTCCATGGTTACACCTGCAAAGCCGTGGGTCAGTTTACACCAAATTAAATTTGTGGTCCGTGAGGGGAATTCCTTTATTATTTTTAGGAACTCTGTAATGGAATGTGATGGGTTTTGTGTCTCTCTCTGCTCTCTGCTGGTGAATAAAAGGGAAGTACTCACCAAATCACAGAAGTATTGAAGCAAGGTAAGACCTCTGAGCTCATCCAGTGCAGCCCGGGACCTAACAGCATGACATTGGCCAGACCAGGGCACTAAGAGCCATTGTCCTTCAACACCTCCAGGGATGGGGACTCCACCACTGCCTTAGGCAGTCCAATCCAGGCTCTTATCACCCTTTCTGTGAGGAAGGGCTTCCTAATATCCAACCTAACCCTCCCCTGGTACAGCCTCAGGCCCTGCCCTCTTGTCCTGGTTCTGATTGCCTGGGAGAAGAGCCTGACCCCCACCTGACTACAACCCCCCTCCAGGGAGTTGGAGAGAGGGAGAAGGTGCCCCCAGAGTCTCATCTTCTCCAGGCTCAACACCCCCAGCTCCCTCAGCCTCTTCCCACCAAATTTTCTCTCTAGCCCTTCCACTCAGTTGTAAGTTCTGTCTCCACACTGCTGATTCTGCAATAAAAACCTCTTTGAATCAGGGTAGGAGCAGCTACATTCGCAGCTACATTCCTTTGGAGGTGTCACAAGTTCTGAGTGGCCTTGGCCACCAGCACAACCCCAGCCATACTTCCCTTCTGACATACAACCGCTGTCCTTGTTGTGAGGTCTTTGCACACACTATCACCAAGCCTTGGTTTTGATTGCATTTTTCCAGATGCTAACTTGGTAGAGATACCGAGGAGGGAGAATGTGTGAAGAACTTCTGTAGACAAGCAATTCACAGCTCTCCCAGGCAGTTGGTCTGTAAATATTTTGAATTTTTAAAACCCACATTCAATCCTCTCTAGAACTAGAAAGATAATGTTTAGCTGAAGAAAAAGCAAAAGCTGTCTGTAGTCTTGATTATTTACTGCAAAAGGCCCTTGACCTTCAGCTTGTGCCATCTCATTTCTGCTTTCAATGGGATCTTTTAGGTTTCAGCAACTACTACAAATTTATGGCGGAGTAGTGTTTGAAAGCCTCCCTCACTCTTTGGTGGTACGTGAGCGCACCTCACGCCTGCAGTGAGACATCTGTGCTCTGAATCACAGAACCATAGAACAATTCAGGTTGGAAAAGACCCTTGGGATCATCAAGTCCAAACATCAACCTGACTTTACAAGGGAGTCCAACCATCAACTCTACAAGGTCATCCCTAAACCAGATCCTCCAACACTACATCTAAGGGTCTTTTAAACTTACCTAGGGATGGAAACACAACCACCACCCTGAGCAGCCCAGTCCAGGGCCTGACCACTCTATCTGTCAAGAATTTCTTCCGGATGGCCAGTTCTAACCTTACCCTGTTGGAGCTTGAAGCCCTTCCCTCTGCTTCTGTCCCTAATGGCCTGTGAGAAGAGATCAGCACCAACATCTCTACAAGGTACTTCCAGATAGTTGTAGAGAGTGATGAGGTCTCCACTTAATCTTCTCTTCCTCAAACAGCCCAACTTCATCAGTCTCTCACCAAAATTTGTAGTGTTCCATAGAAAATAGTCTCTTAAATAGACTCTTAGGCTGTTCTTTTCAGAATAGCTTTCTGCTATAAAAAAATCTTATCACAAGACTAACAAAACCTCAAAAGATCACCCAGTCCCATCCCCCTGCCACAGCAGGATCCCCTAGATCCAGTCACACAGGAACATGGCTGGGTGGGTTTTAAATGTTGTCAGGGGGGTTGTGGAATCCCCTTCTCTGGGAAGCCCCTTCCAGGGCTCTGGCACCCTCACCAGAGGAACAAGTTCCTTCTCAGATTGATGTGGAGCCTCCTCTGTTCCAGCCCACAATCATTGCCCCTTGTCCTATCATTAGATGTCACTGACCAGAGTCT
>JAOXOE010032921.1:0-10613 GCA_028565055.1 Phoeniculus purpureus
AGTTCTGTGTCCTTCTGGAACTGAGGGGCCCAGAACTGGACACAATATTCCAGATGCGGTCTCACCAGGGCAGAGTATACACAGGTGAATGTCTCAAGAGAAGCAGTAATATGACCTTCATTTCAGACAAAAATGTATTTCTGGCCAGTATCACAACCCAGTAAATGGTTTTCTACAACTTGAACCTCCTTTCTAAAGAATAGAAGGCTTCAGCTCCAGTAACAAGGAAGCGGTAGAGGACCATCTCTGGCCTTCCACAATGGCTGCTACATACTTTTTTCTCTTTCAGTTACCACCTTCTTTCTCAAATCTTTTTGGTGAGCTTGACCTCTCTCTCAATTCAAATAATCTTTTATTGGCATTTAATTGAAATTCTTGCAGTTTTCAAACCGGCAGCGTGAAAAGGAGTAAGCATGTTTTATTTGTGTGCGTGTGCACCTCTGTGAAAGTCAGGCAGCTTTCAATCTCCTAGCAAAAATCTTCACGCAAAATTACACACTATGAAGAAGTTTTGTGACTAAAGAAATCAAGCCAAGGAAACAGTATTATGTTCTCATTTTTCACTTACTGCATTTTTCATATATACTCTTGTAAATTGGTTTGCAGCTCCTCGTTAACAAAGGATGTGTAATTGGAGAAAACTACTAGATAATTATGGAAAGAACTTCCTTGATCCTCAAAATCAAATAAATTGCTGGGTTTATAATAAGTTTAAATACACGCTATTAAGCCATTTTTAAAGATTAATCATAGAAAGGCCAGGGTTGGAAGGGACTTTAAAGATCATCTAGTTCCAACCCCTTTGCACAGGCAGGGACACCTTTACTACAGCAGGTTACTCAGGGTCCCAGCCAACCTGGCCTTCAACACTGCCAGCAATGGGGCAGCCACAACTGCCTTGGGCAATCTGTTCCAGCATCTCAGCACTCTCACAGCAAAGAATTTGTTCTTTATGTCCAACTCAAATCTCCCCTCTTCAAGGCTGGAAGCCTTTCGCCTTGTCCTCTTGCTACACACTGGTGTAAAAAGCCCTACCCCAGCTTTCTTGTACTCTTCTTCAGAAACTGGAAATCTGCTCAAAAGTCACCTGGGAGCCCCCTCTTCTCCAGGCTGAACAACCCCAACTTTCTCAGCCTATCCTCTTAGAAGAGGTTCTCCAGCCCTCTCATCATTTGAGTTGCTGTCTTCTAGAGCTCTCTGTCCTCCTTATGTTTGGGACTCCAGAACTGGACCCAGCACCCAGGTGGGGTCTCTCAAGTGCACAGTAGAGAGGGAGAATTCCCTCCCTCCACCAACTGTTCTTGCTTCTTTTGATGCAGCCCAGGACACAGTTGGCTTTCTGGGCTACAGGCACACACTGACGGCTCCTGATAGATCTTTTGCACCACCCGCAAGTCCTTCTCCTCAGGGCTGTCCTCAATCCTTTCTCCTCCCAATTCATGCATGGGATTGCCTGGACCCAAGGGCAGAACCTTGCACTTGGCTCTTGTTGAACTTAATGCCGTTTGTACAGCCCACTTCCTGAGCCTGGCAAGGTCCCTCTGGATGGCCTCCCTTCCCTCCAGAATGTTGATTTCACCACACAGTTTGGTGTCATCAGCAAACTGACCAAGGGGATATTCAACTCCACTGACCATGTCACTGACAGAGATGTTAAACAGCACTGGTCTCAGTACCGATCCTTGAGGAACAGCATCCATCACACCTCTCCCTTTCGAAACTGTTTTGTAACTCTTGCATAGCTCCTCAAATCTTGAGTCTTTCCCCTCAAATCTCCTGTTCTAAAAGCTCTCTACTTTCCTACAACACAGAAAAACATGTTTCTACTGGTAAGTTTTTGTAATGGTAAAGAGCAATGTTCCCCATGCAAGACCCAAAAATCAACTCTCAGAAAACAAGCAGCAGCCCTCTCTCCAGGTTTACAGACACACGACATCAAAGGGTTCAGAATTGTTCAGAACAAATATTCATCTTCAGAAGTGGTGAATGGTAAATGTACAATCAGAAATTAAGTAATTTATTTGGGGTTTTCTGTACTATGTTGCAATTTGCAAGATTAATTCTGCATTTGAGATGTGTTATGTGACTTAAATCAACAGCAATACTGACAAATCTATTAATTTGGAACATTACAGTGAGTCCCTCTGATGAGGTGGAAAAAAGTAATTAGATGTTCAGTATCACTGTGTCAAATTGAAAGCTCTGCATATTAGCAGAAAGCAGGTAAATTTTATATCAAGTTTAAAAGAATGAAAACTCTTAAGAGTCTGTATGTTGCTAAGATTTTCATGGACAGAATCGCAGAACATTAGCAACTGCAAGGGACCTTGAAAGATCATCCAGTACAATCCCCCTGACACAGCAGGATCACCTAGACCAAGTCGCACAGGAACACGGCCATGTGGGTTTTAAATGTCTCCAGAGAAGGAGACTGCACAACCACACTGTGCAGCCCCTTCCAGGGCTCTGTCACCCTCACCATGAAGAAGTTCCTTCTCAGATTGATGTGTCCTCTGTTCCAGCTGACACACATTGCCCCTTGTCCTGTCATTGAATACTACTGAGAAGAGCCTGGCTCCATCCTCCTGAAAACCACCCTTCACATATTTATGAACATTAACGTTGTCACCCCTCAGTCTCCTTTTTTCCAAGCTCAAGAGACCCAGCTCCTTCAGCCTTTCCTCAGCAGGGAGATGCTCCACTCCATCATCTTTGTGGTTCTGCACTGGATTCTCTCCAGCAGTTCTATGTCCTTCTGTAATGTAATGGAAGGGCCCAGAACTGGACACAAGATTCCAGATGTGGTCTCACCAAGGCAGAGTAGAGAGGGAAAAGAACCTCTCTGCATTTACTAACCACCCTTTCTAATCCACCCCAGGATACCATTGCCCTTCTTGGCCACAAGGAGACACTGATGGCTCTGGGCATCTTGCCAGCCACCATGCAACCCTAAAAGAGAATTAGAGGCTTTTACTATTATTAGTAGTTTTCCTCTAATGTTCTCAGAAATGTGTACAAAGGTTGACTCCGCATGACCGTTAGGAATCATCTAAAACATAGTTAATCAAAAAGCTCAATTACTTGACATATTATTCCCCATTTATTGCCAACTGAAAACAGTATGAATAACTTTCAGAAACTAAAACAATAAAACTAGCCCTTTCATTGCCTTGGTCAATTTCATAAGGATTGTGGACAGCATATTAATCACAAATAGTGCGCATGATAAGATTCCATGGACATTAGCCAGGAGTATTTTGACCTGACACTCAGGAAAAGGGATTTGGTTGCTCAGGGAAAAGTATTATATTAGAAATAATTTGTACACTAGAAACAAGAACACTTGCTTTGTAACAAAGCCTTTATAAGAAAAATAGCATTCTACTCCTGCTCCAGGGTCTACAATCATAGAATCATAGAAAGGCCAGAGTTGGACGGCACCTTTAAGATCATCTAGTTCCAACCCTTCTGCACAGGCAAGGACACCTTCACTACATCAGGTTACTCAGGGCCCCAGCCAACCTGGCCTTCCAACACTTTCAGGGATGGGGCAGACATGGTTTCCTCAGGCAACCTGTTCCAGCATCTCAGCGCCCTCACAGCAAAGAATTGGTTCCTTACATCCAACCTCAGTCTCCCCTCTTCAAGACTGGAACCCTCTTGCTCCCACCTGTGTCAAAAGCCCTACCCCAGCTTTCTTGTAGCCCCCTTCAGAGACTGGAAAGCTGCTCATATGTCACCTGGGAGCCTCCTCTTCTCCAGGCTGATCAACCCCCACTTGCTCAGCCTGTTCTCATAGAGGAGGTGCTCCCATCCTCTGATTATTTGAGTTGCTCTCCTCAGGACACCTTCTAGGAGCTCTATGTTGTTCTGATGTTTGGGACTCTAAAACTGGACATATCAACAAGAGTTGACAGAAGACAATATACCCGTATTTATAGACTCACATAGTACGTACAGATTGAAACACACTGCACTGCTTCTATTTTAAAAAAGGTTACAATGCCCCATTCACAACCATTATTACCAATTCATTTACAAACTGGAGCTCCTCCATTCTGTCCTTGGGCTAATGCCATGCTCAGATTTAACAAGTACACTCTGTCATTTAAGTTTATTAATAATGTGATAAATATCATCTAAAAGGACAGAGTACAGTTATTAAATCTGAGCATGACATTAGCCCAAGGAGAGCTAGAAGCCAAAGCTAAACTACAGGACTAAAATTCAGAATAACCACACTGAAGATTTTTTCTAGGAGAAAAGATGCAATTTGAGAAGGTAAGTAGTTTATCTAAAAGTAATCAACTGAGAAAAGACAGGGTGAGGACAAGTAATATGCAGCTGTTCTTCAAAATGACATTTTGGTGGTTACTTGCCCAGAGCTAAAATTGATTGACAATAGAATATTCTTGCATAAAAGAAATTTTACACTGTCTTGAGTGCAAAGAAATCGTCACAGTTCACTCACTGGTAAAGCTTTACTTTCAAGAGGTTACTCTACCTAACGAATACAGAACTGAAAGGGATTTGGGTGGTCTAGAAAAGGTGAAAAAAAAAGGAAAAAATTAAATAATTAAGGAGTTGAGACGAGACTGAGAGGAGTTATAACAGAAGACAGGAAAAGAATCACCCAGAAATGGCATACAAAGAGAAAGCTCTTTTAGCTGCTTCTGCAGAAATACTACTTGCTTATGGCCAGGAGAAGAAATCCTCTCCCAAAAGCTAGCTCTTGCTGTCTTTGAGGCCTCTCCTGGAGTACTAGGGGCAGTGCTGGGACCCCCACTTCAAGAAAGGGCGCTGGAGTCCAGATGAGAAACAAAGCTGGGGAAGGGACTTTACAGAAAGTCTGGTGTGAAGAGGCTGCGGGAGCTGGGGGTGTTTAGCCTGGAGGAGTCTCGGGGGGACCTTATTAGTCTCTATAACTACCTGAAGGGAAGTTGTAGTCTGGTGGGGGTCGGGTTCTTCTCCCAAGCAACCAGTGTCAGGATGAGAGGGCAGGGCCTGAATCTGCCAGGAGAGGGTTAGACTGGATGTTAGGAAACCCTTCCACACGGAAATGACACTGGAATGGACTGCCCAGGGCAGTGGTGGAGGTAGCACTTAGTGCCCTGGTCTAGGTTATGGTGATGTTAGGTCCTGGGCTGGACTGGATGATCTTGGAGGTCTTTTTCAGCCTCAATAATTTTGTGATTCTCGTATCAGGGACTGCTCAATGCCTGAGTGCTCAAAATGTAACTAAGACACAAAGTTCTTTAGTCAGTATTTAATGATACTGACTACTGACTGATAATTCTGTATCAGTCTTTTGCTTCTACAGAAGCACTACACACTATTTTCACAGTGATTTTACCTAATCCAACCACACCACACAATGTAACTCTCCTACTTCTGAGTCTTCTCTGGACGTGTTTAAAACCTGCCTGGATATGTTCCTATGTGACTTGATCTAGGTGACCCTCCTGTGGCAGGGGGATTGAACTGGGTGATCTTTTGAGGTCCCTTCCAATCCCTAATGTTCTGTTCATTTTCTATCACGGCTCAAGAGAAGCCTTCAGGGTTTTAAAGCAGCGCAGTACAAAGTTTGCAAACAGAACTACATTAAAGTGCTGTATATGCAACCAGAGGTATCTGTTTCTACTTGAAAACTCAAGTGTTTTCTCCATGTACACCTTCACTCTAAATTCTCAAGCTTCATCTTCAAGACCTGGTCACTAGTTTAATGCAAAATTCATGTCCAAATAAATTTTGATTCCTAAATTCCTTCTCTTCTGCCTTTTGAGTTCCGCCCCCCCCATCTTTACCACATTTCCATCCCTAAATGGCATTTTAGATGCCTCTGTTACTTCACCTAGCTGTTTCTATTGTGTAAGATTTCATGAGTTATAAAAGCATTTGTTCAACACAGTAACATTTAAGCTCCTGACCTCTAACAAGAGCTGGGTTTTTGATAGCAACAGTTACATACAATTTGGACATGTTATTAACTTATTAGCAAACAAACCCTTTTGCTTCAGTAAAAAGGCAAAACTCCAGTGTTCCAACTCTGCTTTGCCTACGCACTGCTACATCAACAGTACGTCTGAGAATTCAACTGACAGAGCACTGGAAGGGGCTGCCCAGGGGGGGTGGTTGTGGAGTCTCCTTCTCTGGAGACGTTTAAAACCCACCTGGACATGTTCCTGTGCGACTTGGTCTAGGTGGTCCCACTCTGGTAGGGGGATTGGACTGGATGATCTTTCCATTAATTTCATTATGTTGAAAATGCATGTCCCAGCACCTCTTTGTCGTGATAGAAAAGACCTATGGAGGCTTTACTAATGATATGAATAAATAATGCTGTGGCAGGGGGGTTGGACTAGATGACCTTCTGAGGTCCCTTCCAATCCCTGATGTTCAGTGATTCTGTGACTAAGAGAATTCTCTTTCAGTAGCTTTTTGTTAGAAGTTGACTAACTGATTCTTTCCCATGAAACGGTCAGTGCTCTCCAGCTCTGTAATTAACATTCTGCATTCTTACACCTCTGATGGATAACATCAGCTTCAGTTATTTGTCTGCATCAAAATCAGATGAATGAAAGCAACTGCAAAGCTTTTACACCGAGGTGGTGTATTAAAGGGCACATTTTACTTGCTGATGCTATGAGAACATAAGTAAAACTCTATTATATACTGCAAATAAACTTAAATCTCTTTTCCAGTTCTGCCGTAGCATTTACACAGACAGTTTGCAGAGTAAATGTTGGGTAGAGGAAAAGTGTAAACATTTCATAAATTGAGAATTAATTGTTTCTTTCACAGGTTGTGTACACAGCCCTTTCATCTGATCCTATTTTCTGGGCAGTTCACCTACCTGCCTCCCATGAGACTGGGTTTTGCTGTACAAAGAGCGGTCTTAATTTTCTGGATGATTTCTTATGCATTTCAAAATGAAAACAAACTGTTATCTCAAATACATTCCCTTTCTTTCCACATTCTGAAGTGCCCGTCTGCCTTTGTAATATGAACTACCCCCCAGATCATAGAACATTAGAGACTGGAAGGGATCTCGAGAGTTCATCCAGTCCAATCCCCCTGCCCCTGCCTAGATCAAGTCGCACAGGAACATGTCCAGGTGGGTTTCAAATATCTCCAGAGTAGGAGACTCCACAACCCCCCTGGGCTGCCCCTTCCAGTGCTCTGTCACCCTCACCAGGAACAAGTTCCATCTGATATTTATATGGAACCTCCCCTGTTCCAGCTCACACACATTGCCCCTTGTCCTATCACTAGATGCCACTGAGCAGAGCCTGGCTCCATCCTCCTAACACCCACCCTTCACCTATTGATCAACATCAACGAGGTCACCCCTCAGTCTCCTCTTTTCCAAGCTCAAGAGACCCAGCTCCTTCAGCCTTTCCTCATCAGGGAGATGTTCCACTCCCTTCATCACCTTTGTGGCTCTGCGCTGGACTCTCTCCAGCAGTTCTGCTTTTATTTCCATAATCCTGACTAATTCATTTCCTTACTTGTTCAGATTTGTGTCTGGCTTATTGCCCTTTGCACAAGCGCTAACCTGTCCCTTTCTGAATGGTGTTTTGCAGACCACCTTTAGTAATAGCTGACAATCTGCAGTTCTCCGGCTGGAGAACCTACCTACTTCCAAATTCACAGAATCGCAGGACATTAGGGACTGGAAGGGACCTCGAAAGATCATCTAGTCCAATCCCAGTGCCAGAGCAGGATCCCCTAGATCGAGTCACACAGGATATCTGGGCTTCCCAGTGACAAAGGCAGCAAGCACAGAGCTGACACGGATAGATAACCTTTTCTCTGTATTGCACCCCCAGTCAGTGATTTCTCAGTGACTTGGTGAGGGGTTAAATTGCAGTTTCAGTGCTAGTTTATAGGAGTTTATAGGCACTGGCACTGAAACCTGTGCATGTCCTCCAGTCGCTCGTGTCATCCGCTACCCCCCACCCCACCGAGGCAGGCATGCCTTTTCCTGGTTGTGGCCCTTTGTGCAACCCCTTTTGCAGGAGCCGTCCTTTTGGGATTGTTTCCAGCAAATTAACTGGCTCTCTAGTCTGCACAGGTTGTCCTTGGTGTGTTCTCCTGGCGTGTTTGGCTGCTTGAGCCGAATTCCTTTTTCCTACTCAGAACACAATTGTTCCCTTTCTGCGCTGAACAATAAAGGTCGTCTTGGTCCGGCAAAACCCCACTCAGCTGTAATAGGGTTGTGGGTGGTGTGTACTGGTCCCAGTGACTGCTACGCTTTGAATTCCTGTATTAGTGTCTTGATTGCCTCTTCATGGTTTGGCTCCCGTCTCCACGGTTAGTATTTTTATAACGTGAATGCAGTGGGTGGGCAAAGCTAGAAAAAATCCAGGGAGAAGTGTGGGGAGACCTTGCAACAGGCTGCGCAGGGAGGGGGTGGAGGCACTGTCCCTGGAGGAGTTCAAAAAATGGGCAGACGGGGTATTTCGGATGACTTAGTGGTTCATGGTTGTAGGGGGAATGGTTGGACTTGATTATCTCGAAGGTCTTTTCCAGCCTTGATGATTCTATGATTCTATTTTCCTTCAGCATCCCGAAGTCCCTATGAGCTGTTATAATTCTCTTCTAGACTAGGGCACCTGGAATGGCTCTATTTTGATTAAGACATCTGATAGTATTGCTGCAGTAGTCCACTACGTTTCTAAAGATCTCAATTCTCCACTTGGTCCTTGACATTTCTCAGATGGGATTTCAGGAAGTGCTTCCAATTAGGATGGCATCTATATATTTCAGGTCATGAAGGTTGTTTTGTGCAAGTTCAGCAAGTGCAGGCTGAGCAATTGTGGGTGAGCGTTTGTATCCTCATGGGAGGCAGTTAAAGATGTGCTGTGGATCCTCCAAAGTAAAAGCAAATTTATATTGTCTTCCTGCAGGGTGACAGTAAAGGACATTTACTGATCTAGTGCAGGGGTTTGGACTAGGTGACTTCTGGAGGTCCCTTCCAACCCAGGCTATTCTATGAGTCTACATTTCTGTGACTCCACAGCGTGTCTCTTATGTTTAGCACCATCCTGTGGGGGTGTGTGGCTGCTTCTAACGTGGTTACAGAATCACAGAACACTGGGGATTGGACGTGACCTTGAAAGGTCATCTAGTTCAATCCCCCCTCCACAGCAGGATCCCCTAGACCAAGTAGCACAGGAACATGTCCAGGTGGGTTTTAAATGTCTCCAGAGAAGGAGACTCCACAACCCCCCTGGGCAGCCCCTTCCAGTGTTCTCTCACCCTCACTGTCAAGAAGTTCCTTCTCATACTGATGTGGAACTTCCTATGTTCCAGCTGATACCCACTGTCCCTTGTCCTATCACTAGATGACACAGAGCGGAGCCTGGCTCCATCCTCCTGATACCCACCCTCTACAGATTTCTAAACACCCCTCAGTCTTCTTTTTAACAAGCTCAAGAGCCCCAGCTCCCTCAGCCTTTCCTCATCAGGGAGATGCTCCCCTCACTTCATCATCTCTGTGGCGCTGTGCTGGGCTCTCTCCAGCAGTTGTGTCTTTCTGGAACTGAGGGGCCCAGAACTGTACACAACATTCCAGATGCGGTCTCACCAGGGCAGAGTAGATGGGGAGGAGAACCTCTCTCAGTCTGCTAACTACCCCTGTTCTGGATCCACCCCAGGATGCTATTGGCCTTCTTGGCCACAGGGGCCCATTGCTGGCTCCTGGTCATCCTGCTGGCCACCAGGACCCCCAGGTCCCTTTCTCCTACGCTGCTCTCCAACAGATCAGTCCCAAACCTATACTGGTAGCTGGGGTTGTTCTTGCCCAGATGCCAGACTCCACACTGCCCTCGTTATAGTTCATTAAGTTTCTCCCTGCCCAGCTCTCCATCCTGTCCAGGTCCTGCTGAATGGCAGCACAGCCTGCTGGGTGTCAGCCACTCCTCCCAGCTTTGTGTCATCAGCGAACTTGCTGATAGTTCATTCTAATCCCTCATCCAAGTCATGACTGAATAGGACTGGTTCCATTACTGACCCTTGGGGGGGACTCCAAATAAGTTGCACTGAAAAGGCTGAAGGAGGAACTGATGTACTGTTACAAACCTTCTGTTGTCTATAGCAGTTCACACAGATGTAAAAATGTGTGTATTTTAGATATTAGACGGATACTACAGCTATATAGTTGGTGTCGTTCTTGTTATCTGCATTTTCAAAGACCTTAAAACTGAGTGCACACGTGGATCTGTGCTAGCCAGTGGCAAGTCATGATTTCTTCAGCCATCTGTGAAGCAGCAGCAGCATAAGGTTTAGCTAAAGGACAAATGTGAATTGCTAGCTGTGTTTGGCATTTGGTTGTCTTTGGTTATTCATTCGCTCGGCATCTGGGTGTTACAAGAGTGATGGGAAATGTCAGAAGTAGGACTGGAAGGTGAAAATAGCTCTTTTACTTTGCACATGCTAAATGGGAAAGGAAGAGATTAAACAATGAAGAGCAAGGAGGCTACAAAGATGGAGGGAGCTGGGTCTCTTGAGCTTGGAGAAAAAGAGACTGAGGGCTGACCTCATTAATGTTGATCAATATGGGAAGGGTGGGTGTCAGGAGGATGGAGCCAGGCTCTGCTCAGTGGCATCTA
>JAOXOE010032922.1:0-10612 GCA_028565055.1 Phoeniculus purpureus
GCTGTTGCAGGTGGATTGGACTAGATGATCTTTTGAGGTCCCTTCCAATCCGTTATGATTCTATGATTCTATGAAACTGTCACCACCAAAACGTGAACAGCCACCTTCTGCCACGGGCTGGCGGCACTTGAGCCTGGGGAGAGCCCGAGCAGATAGCAAGGCAGCTCCCTGTGCGGGGGAGGTAGTGGGAAAGGGCACAGTGACAATCTGAGCCACGGGCCAGCACGGCCTGGAAACCAGAAGGGTCAGAGGCTGGACGCCGGGTTGCAGACCCGCCCTGCGATAGCGGGCAGCGCGGAGGCACCGCCGGTTTGTCAGCGGATCCTCACGTGGCTGAGCACGGAGGCTCCTGCCCGCCTCCCTGACACAGCAGGGGTGCCCTCCTGGTCCTACGCCCGGCTGCGTTAAACAGAGCGGGAGAGTGTCCCGGCAGAGGGCAGGGTGCCGGGGCTGGAGCGGGCACACGGCCCACTCGCCCCTCTGCGACTCCCCAGCCCAGCGCGGCAGCACCGGCGGGTGGCGCGCGAGCCCCGCGGCTGTGGGCAGCGACGGGCGGGAGGAGGTGGGGGCTGAACAGGAGGGGAGGAAGAGCGGGCGGTGGGAGTCACGGAGTGTGTAGGGCTGGAAAGGCCCTCATCTAGACCAACCCCCCTGCAACAAGCAGGGCTGTCTCTAACCAGAACAGATTGCCCAGAGCCCCATCCAGCCTGACCTGCACTAGCTCCAGGGATGGGGTCTCCACCGCCTCTCTAGGCAGCCTGTGCCAGGGATCCCCCACTCTCAGATTTAAGAACTTTTTCCTCCTGTCCAGCCTCAATCTGCCCTTTTCCAGCTTCAAACCATGACCCCTCGTCCTATCGTTTCCTGCCCCTGTGAACAGTCTTTTCCAGCCTTCTGACAGTTCCCTTGCAGGGATTGGAAGGTGGCTGTAAGGTCCCCCCAGAGTCTTCTGCTCTTCAGGCTGAACAACCCCAACTCGCTTGGCCTGTGTCCATAACAGAAGTTGCTGCCATCCTAAGCCGGTGCTTCTATACCCACCCCTGCACTGAACTCAGTGATTTCTAGGTTCCTCAACTCACTGACTTGGCTGGAAACTACCCTTTTTTGTTGAGCTAATTTTGTGCTAGATTTGCAGGTTGAATCAGATGAAGGCAAAGAACCCAGTGCAAGAAAAAATGTGGAGCACATGGCCAGGAGCCGAAGGTGATTGAATTTACTCATTTCATGGAGGTGTGCCCTGAGGAGCACCACCAGCTGGGACTGTTGTAGTAGGACACAAGATACACATGGAGAAAGGACTCATAGACCTTCAACATCATCCAGTCCAATCATCAGTCCAACCCCACCCTCCCCACTAAAAACAGTTCCCTAGTGTCACATCTACAAGTTTTTTGAACACCTCCAGTGGCAGCATCTGCACCATTTGCCTGGACAGCCTGTCCCAATACTTCACCAACACTTAAGTGCTTGAAACATAACTCCTGGAAAGCCAATGCTGATCTACCTGTACCTGATATCCACACTGGGGATAGAGTAACAGGTGCTCAGGACTAGTTAAGAGAGGTGTTTGTGGTGTTGATTCTTGTTTCTAGTGTAGATCTGAATTAGAGTACTTCTCATGGTGTGGCTTTGTGTTAGTTGACCCTCAAAGAGAGTCAGCTAAGTCTGTTATGTCCTTCAAGTCTTAGAAAAAAAAATCTAAGAGAAATGGAAGCAGAAGAACATATGCTCAGAAGAAAAATGGAATAATTACAAGTAAAAAACTTGTAACTTGTGTGGAGAGAAAGGCCCCTTGAAGGGGAACAGGTCCTCAGGTTGGACATCAGTAGTTGGCTGTCTGCTTCAAGCTGTAGACTGCTGAGTCTTGCTCTTACATGCCTTGGGTTGATTGACCGCTGCTTACTGCAAGACAGCCTTGTCATGGAAATTGCTGGAGACAGATACTGGACTGTGTTGTATGGGAGGCCAGCTCACTATTGTCTCTTTGGTCTTAAAAACTGTGACTTTAGTTTCAGCCTTTGTCAAGATGTTCTACAATCTGTTTTGAACTGAAACAGGAGGATGAGGGGAAAATCATGAAGCCGTTACAGCTTTTCTGCTTATCTTGGCTGCCTTCTCGTGAAGAGTTGTGCTGAGCAGCAGTCTGGTGCAGCAAAGAAGCTTGACCAGTATTTCTAAACAAACACAGGTTTCTCTGAGCATTTGTTCTTTTCTGCTTTTATTTTATTGTTTTTTTAAATACTTTAATCTCTTTGATGTAGTGGTGGTCCTTATCTGTGATGGTTCTGGAACCATCATCACTGTTTAACAGGAAAGTGCAGTAGCAGCTCATTCAAACCAAGCTGGAACACAGTATTATTAGAGACACTTCAGTTTAAAAGGTCAAGTTTCTACTTAGATTCTAGTTGATTTTCTTTCTAGTATCCCTTGCAAATACCTTTAAGGTGAAAACTATGCACTAAGCACAAGCTTCATATGCTCACCCTGTTTCACTTTTTAATGTAGGAAAGAAGATGCATAGAGGAGTTGCAATATCGCAGAGGTGCAATTTAAGAAAATTACAAAGTAATTGATTTATTGCTAAGCTGAGCAAGCAAAGTCTAGAAGTAGCACTAATGATATCACTCATCAGAAGCAAGGTCGCAGTTCACTTTAGAGCCCAGCCTCAGTGGTAGGAGTTTTGGAGCCAGTTGTTCTGGTACTTCTGTGTACTTCAGATGGACAGCATTGTCCGTCTTGGCTAGAACTGTGTTTCAGTCAGCTGAGGTAACAAGCTCAAGTGACTAAACGAGTGAGTGTTTAATAAAAAATCATTTACTTCTCTGTGGAAGAAAATAGCAGGATAATTCACTTTATTGACTAGAACTCACTCTAACAAGAAACATAACTTGTTATCAGAAGAAATCTTATCAGTGTTGCATAAACCCCTTTATTTTCCTGCGCAAGGCATGTACATTGTTCTGGAGGTCATGCTAGAGTGAACGCACATACTTGACTTCTGGAGAGAAGATCTGACACTTTGGAAGTGTATTTGTGGTTGGGTTGTGGCAGCCAGCATTGCAGACCCACCATCAGGCCAGGCCTTCAAGGGCCATTTTGGCTTTCTCACTTGGAGCAGCAGTAGCAACATGGAGCCGAGCTGGCTAGAAATTTCTGACAGAAAACTTATTCAGTGAGGGAAGAAAACCCCCCCAATCTGTAATTGTCATGTTTCTGAGCAGCACATTGGCTCTAATAGGTGCCAGGTGGGATCTCAAGCTGTCTGCTCCCACTGCAGACTTATGTGGCTTCTTCTGTCAGCAGTTTGCATGCTTTTTGGGTCTTTTGCTCATCAGGGAAGCCACCATGGGTCAAGAGAGCCTGTGAATCTGACAGGTGAGGCCAGGATCAAAGCCACATTTCCACTGTTCCACTTTGGACAGATGGTCTCTTCTAGAATCATCATGGCTGGAAAGGACCTCCAGAATCATCAAGTCCAGCCCTCAGCCCAACATCTCCCTAACCTCTACACCATGGACTCAAGTACTCTCGCTACTTAGATTTTAAACAACTCCATGGATGGTGACTCCATCACTGTTCCAGTGCCCAACCACTGTCTAATAAAAGAATTTCTTCCTAAGATCCAATATAAACCTCCCCTGACACGACTTGAAGCCATTTCGCCTGGTCCTATCATTAGTAGTTTGGGAGAAGAGATCAGCACCAGCCTCGCTACTACCTCTTTTTAGGCAGTTGTAGAGAGCAAGAAGCCTCCTCTCAGCCTCCTCTTCTGCACACTAAATAACCCCAGTTCCCTCAGCCACTGTTCATAGGGCATGTGAATCTACAAATTTTAGAATCTAGAAATGTTTAGAAATAAATTCTTGTTTTCCAGGGGTCCAACAAAGAAAAGAGCAGTTGTTCTCCTATTCCAGAGCACCTCAGGCAATGCCAACAGCAGGAAGAGCATGCATCCTTCTCGATCCCAGAAGCAGCAGCAGGAATATGCTATTCTGAGGAAAAAAGAGGCATCCTCTCTTCTCTTTTGAGACTCAGTGACAGAAAGGACTGATCAACTTTTAATCACTCCATCAGCTACATGAGGCTATTGCTGCTGTGCTTTTCCATTCCTGATACATAACTTTTTCCTTAGGGATATGGTTAGTAGACGTTTAACCTAGACCAGTGAGGAAGGGGAGGAAACACAGGGAGGGTGATTAGTAGCTCCTAATTACTGTTCTCAGGCTAAGGAAGGCACTAGCACACCCTGGCTGCTAGCTCAGCAGTTGAAATTCTCCTTCAGAATTATTAGGCATCTGAAGGTTTTAAGCAAAAACACCTAGCATGAATGCTTTTGGGTTCTCTACCTGTTAGTAGCCATTTTTCAGTACAGCTCTGAGAATGAGTATTTCCTTTACAATAAATGCAAGGTGATTGATTAGCCAGGCAACGTATGGTGATTCTGCTGCTCTTCAGTGTGGGTTTGAAACTGCTCGGCAGTGAATTTAGCTCAAGCCCAGAACATCCTGTGTTTCATAGACTTCAGAACAGCCCCAACTTTGATGTCATTTAGGCCCTGATTAAATAAACTGAGCAAGCATAAATCTAACTAACATCATGTCTTGCTGAATTTAACTCCCGAGTCTTGCTTGAACAAATGGTTTGGGAAAGCTAAAATTGGGCTGCAGCTTTTCCACTGTTAAGTCAGAATCCTTATACCTCTGAATAAAGCCTATTATCACTTCCTCTTCTCACATCTTTGAGTTCTCCTGAGGTTTTTTTTTTACTGTCTTCTGTAGTTTATTTTGCCAGTTAGAGGTATTTGTAGAAGAAAATAGAGCAGGACAGCCTGTTAAGACTTCTGGTCAAGAGGCAGAATTAAGCTTCTCACAAATAAGTGATTTGCCCTAAAACAGTGAATAAAACATTAATCTTTCACATTTTAAATCATGAGAAGAGACGTGAGTGTATATTTTTCAGTGTCTTCTGCACACAATACCAGAAGGTTAAAGGTGTATTTCCTTCTTCGTAAGAAAGCCCAAGATTCTGGCTGCAGTCCAGCAGACATTTTCCTTTGTCTGTTAAGAAACTCTCCTACACAGTTTACCAGGGGAGGACCAAATTCCTCCAGCTGTGTTATAAACATTCAGCACTAAAATAACATCCCTAATAATGAGAACAGAAGACGAAATTAAGACAGGTCTACACTGGATTTGCTCTACAGAGAGACTATAGAATCAGGAGTGAATCAGTAAAGCCCAATCCCAAATAAACCAGCACGAAAAGATTAAACAAGACAGTTTTCCATCACGAAGAGTTTTGAGGCTGAGTAAAACAAGGAAAAACTGATTTTGTCACTCCAAACGTAAGACAAAGTAATACTTAGATGTCAAAGAAGGGAATCTTGAAAAAGGATCTTTTTTCCTTTTCTGAAAAGTCTTGGTTCTTCCCTCTAGCAGTACTTGACACATACAACCTGCAGGTTCTTCAAAGCCGTACTAAATTTTCTTCCCTGGACAACATTAAGAAGGGCTCTAAGGGATCTCCCTGTTGTTCCTCTCTTTCTCTTGCTTGAGGTCTTTGCTCCTGAAAAAAGTATCTAGAAATTATAGCTGAAATCAGAGTCTTGTAGAGACCTTGACACTCAACAGGTAGCTCTGATTTGAGCTTGGCTGTGGGACTGAAAATGAGCAGTACTGACAGCAGCGCCTGCAAGCGCCTGGTGAGGCTCTCTTTGCCAGCTCACCTTCTCATCTTCCTGTTCAGCTGCAATTTACTCCCTTCTCTGCCATTCTCCCTAATTAGTGTGGAGGATTTGTTTGTGTGTAGCCCTAATAAACTGTAATCACCTTAGATATGGCACTTCCCAGGCTTCCACCTTTTGCTCTCCACCATGTCCTGTGCCAAGTACTGACTGGGAGGGATTTCCCTCCACCACCAGCAACAGAGAACTCAGACTTCCCTTTCTCATTTAGGCTTGCAGTAAGGGCTATCATTAATGAATGATTTCCTTTATTCAAGTATTTCACAAAATTCAACAGGGATAAAGCCAGAGGAAATCAAAACACTGAACAAATGACTACAGGACCTCTAAAGCATTTTGAACTAAAACAAAAACTTCTTTGGGTCAGTATTTTTGGGATAAAATAGATGCAATTTCACTAAATGCATACTTACTAGAAAAATAATAATTTCTAGGAGACTTCAGAAAAGTTTGTTAAAATGCAGATGGGAAAAGGCTGATTTTCAGGACAAACCAAACACATGAATACTAAACTCTACCGCTTCAGGCTGTGTCTGGTTTTGAAAGAGTTACATTTTCTGTAGCTTTGCTGGCAGGTTTCTTGTGTGTCAATGCAGTGAATCTGGGGGACTCATAGAACCGTTAATTTTTGCAGAAGGTTGCTCTGAGTCCTGGCAAGCCCAGCCCTCTGGAACTTAGCGGTGCAGTAGAAGGAATAATGCCAAACCATCTACCTGAACCACTGTTTCCTCACTGCATTCCTCTGTGGTGTTTCTTGGCTGACTGCTTGACGTTTCAGCTCTAGAACTGAAAAAAGCTCCCAACTGGTGCTTGAAGTTCTATTTCTCACAATCCTTTACTTAGCGTATGTGGCAAAAATACCCCAGAATACTTGAACAGTTCTGTTTTCCAAACCCAAGCAAAACCTCAGAAATAACTGCCTTTTTCCTAATATCATTGTGTCAGTGTATGCTGAGTTAATATTTAAGAAAGCAAATGGGTGAATTTCAAGAAAAATATGTGAAAATCAGAAATTAATCTTTACACATTTACATTTTAGGAGGTTTTTTTGAGCAAGAAATTGCTAAAATAAGACTTTTAATATGTTGTCTTTTAAAGCAATCCTATTTAGAAAAAGGTTTTTAGACTAATACTACATATCAACTCACCAGTGTGCCCTGATAGCAGTTCTTTCTTCTCTGTCAAAATCCCACCAACTGCAACAAACCCTTATTCTTCTCACCAGTGAATCTCTATTTATGTGGTTCTTTAAAGCAGATTCACAACTAGCATGGTATTGTGGTCCTATAGAAACTGAAGAGCTTAGCACAGGGACAGGACCAACATACAACTAGCAGAGCATTCACAGAATCACAGAACATTAGGGATTAGAAGTGACCTCAAAAGATCATCTACTCCAATCCCCTCGCCACAGCAGGATCACTTAGATCAAGCAGCACAGGAACATATCCAGGTGGGTTTTAAACATCTCCACAGAAGAAGACTCTACAACCCTGCTGGAGAAGCTCATTCCAGTGCTCTGTCACCTTCACTGTGAAGAAGTTCCTTCTCATATTTTTGTGGAACCTCCTATGTTCCAACTTACACTCATTGCCCCTTGTCCTATCACTAGATGATGCTGAGAAGAGCCTGGCTCCATCCTCCTGATACCCACCCTCCACATATTTATAAACATTAACGAGGTCACCCCTCAGTCTCCTTTTGTCTAAGCTAAAGAGGCCCAGTTCCGTCAGACTTTCCTCATAAGACAGATGTTCCACTCCCTTCATCATCTTCATGGCTCTGCACTGGACTCTCTCCAGAAGTTCCATGTATTATGAAGGTTATTTTGTTTGGGTTTTCATGGGTGATTCAACCTCTTATAAAGGAAGCAGAGAGGTTTCTGTGTTTGCCTGCTTGCTGTGCCACAAGAAAACAGTCTGGACATGATGGCCAGCCATGTCAGTCAATGGAGTGACAGAAATCCCAGAAATTACGTAGAACTTTTGTAAGTTGTGGGACATTTTAGATTCAAAGTAAATGGAATGGTTGTGTGTTTGTAATAGGAGAGATTTGGAAGTTGGTTGGTTGGTTGTTTTTTGTTTGAAATCCTGGAGTTGCAATATAGATTGTTCAGACTAAGAAGACTCTTATGTTTATAATGTTCTGGAGAAAACAGAATCACAAGTCTTCTACAAAATCTAACCAGCATTTTAAATTACTCACAGATATAAGAGTTTAAGTAAACACAGAAAATACCCTGGCATTCCACTCCATAGGGTCTTATCATAGCCAGCTTGACTTCTGTACCACAAAAACATCCTCAGCTCTTCAGAAATGCTGATAAACTTCCCCGGAAAGGTAGACTTCAGCAAATAAAGCCCTTCACTATCTCTCCATCACTAATGCTTGCTAGCTAGACTTTGCATGAATGAGTCAGAAATTTCTCCACTGAATGAACAAACTGCTGGAGTAGCCTAAACTCTGTTGTACACATGGGAAAGCTGAGCAGCTGAAACCATAATGATCAGATTTGGGACAAGGTGATATCACAGCTGAACATCCAACATTTATTAGTATGCAAACAGGAAAACAAACTCCAGGCTCCTTCTAGCAACCAAGCAGTCCTGCAACATGGATGTCGCTGGAGAGTTCTTTTAATAGACTCACTGTACTGAGCCCAACTGAGGTCTTTAAAGAGGTACAGAAGTGGGATTGCACATCTGGGAACAAAACCAAACCCAACGCTGTTACTTTAAGTGCACAAGGCTTTCATGTGCTGTCACATAGAAAGGAGGTTGTATGTTGTTTTAATTATTTGTAAAAGTTTGTGTTGGTTCTCTGGGCAATTTTATGATACAAAGATATACACAGGATGAAAAGCTTCACCGACAGAGATCAGTTGATAGCATCACTAATGAGAATAAAAAGAAGTTGGTCACTGAAGTACTATGTTATTTTTGTTTTAATAAGTGTAAGCTAAAGGAAGCAGTATTTCACTGGCCCCTACTTCTGAGGTGAGAAAATGCCAATTGATGCAATGAAGTTCAGGTGGGATACTGGGAAAGAGAACTGGTTATAAATGAGCAATTAGTTCAAAGAAAGGAAACATTTAAATGACATGAGAAACCTACAGAACATTTCAAAAAATGTGTCTGCTTTCTATTAAAAAGTTACCTTGAGAAAAAATAAATTGCTTTTTTAAAGCAATTTATTTGGAATTGAACTAATAATACAATAGTTCAGTGTAAGGACAGCAGCTTCTGGATTTCCAACAAAGGTGTAATGGCAACCACTTCTCTGATATTGGATGCTAAGAAAGACAAATCTATGACAATATACATTCATTTGGTAATTCTATGAACATCCCTAATTATAAATAAAATGTTAGGAACATCTGTACAACTTACCCACAGCCATGATATTTACAAAGCTGTTGGATTATGCAAGTGCTCAGGATTTATGCTTTTCTTCATTTGTCAGTAGGGCATGTGCCATGTGTCCCTAGACATCACTGATTTTTGTTTATACCCAAAACCAAGCATTGTGTGGTCTCCTGACTACTTCAGTCAAACCATCGATAACAAGCATCAAAAGATTTTAACCTATGTCTACTGAGCCATGAACCCACAATGGTTTGTAGATCAGATCATGGGTTGTCCTACAGTCTTAGAGCTTTCAAGATGGAAGCAATCCTGGCCTTGCCTATGGGTGTTATATGACACGTATGGGTTTGTGATATTGGGTTAACCTTCAAGGGAACTGGACTGGAGTCATGTAACTTTTCATTACAGCCTCCACCTGGACTGGCATCACAGTCGCACATAATAAACAACAGCCCTGTCCACTAAACCCTTTCAAGCTTTATGTTTTAATGAATTTTACAGTTTATGTACAGATTTGGGTGAAAATCCACTTAAAAAACTTACGCTGTGGGTGCCTTTATGTTTTTGGTTTTCTCTTTACCTTACTTTATTTTGTTCCATTTGCTTTACTAATGTAGTCAAAACTAACTTAGGGAGACTCTGGTTTGCTTTACTCCCAGTTTTCTACTTCTAATGTTTGATTTTTAAAGGCTGTAAAACTTGGACTCAGGAATAAATGTCTTGGTGTCAAGGCTAAAGTGATTTGCTTTAGCCACCTGGTTAATGCACCTGTATCAGCTTAGTGGCACAGAACTTCTTTAGGGAAAATTCCATTAGAGATTTTGTATTTTATTTTCATTTAGACATCAGAATGAGCACCTAGCCAAAAACTGAAGAGACTGATTAACCTCAAAATAGTTCGCTAATAAGACTGAGGAGAAATGGGCCGCATAAAGGAGTTGCTTGCTGTACACTTGGCCAGGATGAGTGCTTGACCGCTACTACCAGAACTCTTCATACTTGTGTTTAGGACATAGTGTGCGCAAAAAAAAAATGAAGTATCAAAAGGTCTGGCAGGTAAGGGCGTGGGTTCACATGACAGCCTGAAGGAAAATATGCCGCTTTATTGGAGCTGGCCCATCAATCTGAGAACCATCATTCCCAGTGTTTTAAACCGCAGCCATACTTGGTGGTACGTGCTGATACCATGGTGTACTCTGCTGCTTGTCTCTGTGAGGTATTTTGTGTGCCCAGAGTCAGAGTCTGTCCTATTGCTAGTGACTTGGGAGAAGAGACTGACCCCCACCTCTCTACACCCTGCTTTCAGGCAGCTGTGAAGAGCATTAAGGTCTCCCCTCAGACTCCTTTTCTCCAGACTAAATAATTCCAGTTCCTTTGGCTGCTCCTCATCACACCTGTCCTCCTGGCCCTTCATAAGCTTAATTGATAAGGGCAACGAGGCTGGTGAGAGGCCTTGAGCACAAGCCCTATGAGGAGAGGCTGAGGGAGCTGGGATTGTTTAGCC
>JAOXOE010032923.1:0-10611 GCA_028565055.1 Phoeniculus purpureus
GTCTAGCAGTTAGATACTAGGATAAAGGTTGGACTCGATGACCCTGGAGGTCCTTTCCAGCCGTGATGATTCTGTGAACCCTCGGATTCAGAGGTCTGTACTCCACCAACTGAGCCAGCTATTATGGTGGAGAAGCCCTGACTGCTGCTGGTCACATTTGGGTTCCTTCATTGTATTTTAGTCCTTATTTCTTTTGTCTTACCTAATATTTCTAGTTTCTCATTGTTACATTACGTGAAAGGCTGAGTCCATAAATCAAGTTTCACACTGAATGTGAACCTCTCCTCAAAAGATGAAGGATTGGAGTTGGTCTGGGTAGTATTTGGCCCTTGTAGTTGCAGAAAGTCTAAAGTTTCTTGTACAGTGTTTACTGGGAATCAAACACCCTTTTGGTATTACTTCTCTAAAAGTAGTATTTTAAGCAAATTCTCAGCCCAGATAGTTTACAGCAGTGCTTTGTAAATAACTCGTGTGCTTTACAGTGTTTTTCTGTAGGACCCTGGTGGTTGGTTTGATAGATTTATAAATGTAGAAGAGCTCCTGTGCATTTCCTCTACCAGGTTTTCTGCAGGGCTTGTTTAGTATTTTTGTACAATAACTTATTATTTTTCAATGGTACCTAGAAACCTCAGCTGTGGCTGAACTCTGATTTTGCTCAAATGTGTGTGAAGTAAGACAATTCCTGTCCTGACCTGCTTACAAGCTAAGAGAGATGGGTCTCCAGAGACACTTGTAGATGTCTCCATGGCAGTAAGCAGTTGCAGCCTGTTGAGTAAGTATAAGCCTTGTATTATACAGAAGAGGAGAGCTAGCTGTGTAATTACATAAGCTGACAGCAGTCTCATGGGGTAAGGTGGGCTTGGATTTAGGAGTTGTGTACCTTCGTTACAGTTCTGCATTCCAACATGAGCACATGTTTATCTGCCCCTTTGTCGGTCTCACTGTGCACTTGGAAGATCCCTTTGACTCTTGGTTTCTTTGTAGTAGCAGTGAGTGGTTACTGAAAGTGTGGCACTGTCTTTATATTTTTTTTGTAAAAAAAATACTCTGAAGTTGGTTACTTGGTTGGTTGGTTGGAACTTCCTAGACTGGGAGCTGTTATGAAACCTGTTCCCTTATGTAAGAGGTGGGGGGTGTGTGGTGCCTGCTTTGTGTTCCTGCTGCAGCTGTCAGGACTTATTATCGCTTCTGGTGAGGGGATGTTGGCAACGCGTGACACACGCTCTGGAGCACACTTCTGCCTGACACTGCCTGGGAGGGAAAAGCCCGTCCAGATAAGGACACTTCTGTTAGAGCACTGTCTTTGTAAAGCTGCAGGAGTTTCAGGTACTGTTGATGTAAAGGCAATGGATGCTGGTGGTATTTCAGTGCATCTTTTACTCTAAACAACTCTTATGTTTGTATTACTTATTTTTAAGTCATCAAGTGAGCTGTTCTGTGCTGTGTGGTTGCTTGTAGAGCTCCTGGACATCTATGTTAAAATTGTGCAGGTTTCTGTGTAGCTCAGTGTAGCACAAGGGATATCATTAGAAGGAAAAAAAAAGATGCAGCAGACCACAAAATACAAAGGTTTTCTCTTTAAGGATGATTTTATAGGGCAACATTGCTTGTCCTTCAGATTGCAAGGAGATTGATTATTAACCTGTTTTTTTTAGTCTTCCCATGGGAAAGAAAATTTATCTTTTTGTGACACTTCTGAGGTGGTTGACAAGTTAATGGATGTGTGTAACATTTACTGCTCAATGCCACAGTAGTTTCTAACTGCGACTAGTGATTTGGAAGAGCCATACCAATACTTTGAATCCACATTTAATCTCTTTTCTGTTCCCCCTGCAATGATGTTACTATTGTGAATTCACAGCTAGATATAAATATAATAATAACTGCTCTACAAGGTAAAGCAATGCATAGAAGACCCCTAGGGAATTTTTTTACCTTCAAACAGGTTGATGTCTTCTGGCATTGTGATGATAAGGTGAAGCATTAAACCTGTTTGCCCTTTTGTTTTAGGGTGAAAAGGGTATGGTACTTTCTTTCTGACAAGAAAACTGTTCTGAACTGTCCTATTTTGGCCCAAGCCTTGAGAAGAAAGTCTGCCTGAGGCTTTTGGCTGTAAGGAGGTTTTCTCAGTATTAAACATATGCTTTTACTTTAATTACTTTCATTTTTCATTAGGTAGAGATAATTTTCCACTCACTGCTTGATTTAATTCCATCCTGATTTGAGATACCCATAGATTATTAACTATATGTTGCCCATAGGCATTCCAACAAAAATCAGTTAAATTTCTGCATAAGAGTGCAACAGTTTTAGGAACTTAATAATTTTTATTAAGAATTATTAATTTTTTTAACATGGAAAAGTATTTTTCAAGTGTGTTTCTCATTGTAATATATCAAGAATTAGAGATTAATGGTTGTCTGTCTGCTTTTCTGTAGGAAACAGAAAATTGTATTGTCCTCTGTTATACTCTTATCTCCTGAGTCTGTGTGTCCCTGTTTACGTAGGCACATACACAGGCTGTTCTGCATGTTGTTTATAGCTCCTGCTTCCTACTTATTCTTGTGCAACTCCTAGTAGGTTGTTTCCTTTCAAGTTAATTAATTAGACCTAAGAAAATTAGATGCCTTTGGTCCACTTTTTAATTCTTGTTCAGGCATTTGTTGCTACCTTTCCTTCCAGTCATTGATAAGCCCTTTAACTCTGATTTGATTCTAACTTTAAAGATTCACAAAATAGCTTTAAATGTTTATCAAAGCTCTTTAAAAAAACCCAACAAACCAACTCAACCTATTTGCTGCTTTCCTCCTTTGTAAGAGTAGAATAGCTGAAGCATTTTGTCGCTTCTGGTTCTTTTATTCTTTGAATACCTATGTCTATGTGTCTTTATTATACATAGAAATAACTTGTAACTAATACATGTAAAAGTTGTTTTTGTGAGGTGTTATGTGGGGAAAGATGAAATAATTTTATTCAGATAAGATTCTGTTTCTCTGACCCAGGTTTTGTGGCATAGTATGGATTTGACATCATTACAACATACTCATCTGCAAAATGGACTGATGTTGGAAAGAGAAGAAGGTAAAATGTTTCTTACTTACTACATATTCTTGTTGCACTTAGGAATGTTGTTAAGAAGCAAGACATGTTGCTATCTTCTCATTCATATTTTTTTCCTGAAGAATTGTGTTTATGGCACTTGTACAGAAAATACAACAGATAGCGCTGTTGTAGTATTTTAGCTATGTAGTATCTGCTCTGCTGGCACTCTCTGGTGTCGGCAGTTTCCTACAAGTGCTTGGCATCTTGCCTGTGGCTGATTCCAGGGAATGAAGCCATGACTACGATCAAGCTATTCAGGAGATGTTTGTTTGCAGGAGGTCAATTAGGGAGAACTGGTTATTACTGGCTTGGTTTCTGTCTAAAAAGCCTCAAACCTAGTCTTCAAACATCTTCAGGGACTCTTGGCAGCTCTTTCTCTTAAGCAAGTTCATGGCTACACATCTTTCAAGATCCTAAAACATCACAAGTTACCTTATTTTTAGTGGTTACCAGGAGTACACAAGGTTTTAGGGCAAGTGCATATGTTGTTTTGGGATGATATTTAGTTATGGTCTACATCTGAATATGAGATAGAAAGAGTGGGGGTTTTTTAAAAATTATTTTCTTTTTGATATTTTTGTTTACAAGCTGATCTGGTACTTGATTCATGTGGAGCCAGGCTCTGGGGTTTCTGCTTTTCAAAAGACCTCAGTATCTGGTTTTGCTGTGCTACCTTTTCAGCAAGGCAAGGTGGCTCTCTGGGCACAACTACAATGCTGATAATTTATTTGCTCGCTGAAGCTAACGTGTTATTTTGCTTTCAAAATGTTTTGTTTTTTTTTAATATACCCCAAATTGACAACCTCTCTGGAAACCTGGTACAAGAAGATGGCTGACATAGAGTAGTATAGATTACTGTTCCACAAACAGAGTGCCGACTCTGCTGCACAAAGACTTACCTGCTCAATTCCCCATAGCCTGTGTGTTCTTTGTTCTCATCCTTTTCCTCTACTGTCTTTTCCATTCTTATTTCATTAATCTTGCCTACTTTTTCTTGGGGTTCCCATTACTGTTCAGTTTCTCTTCAGTCTCAAATCTTCGTATTTGGTGCCTTCCCATTTCTTAATTGGCTTCTCAGAAGTTCTACAGGTTAAAGTAGTTCTACAGGTTAAAACTCCTTATGGAGTTTTATGGTTCACAGTACCCATTACTGTAGGTTCTCAGCTCACAGGTAGGTCCTCACTCAGTGTGATCTTGCCTCTGGTATTTTTATCCAATCAGTTCTCTATCATGCCTGTGTTGTTAGATGTCTCTTTTTCTTTCCTCTTATGATTCTTTTGATGATTAAAGTGACTTTCATTGACCTGTTCTGAGATCAGATTCTACCATTGTTGCCTTAATTTCTTAGGATACGAAATTACTTTTACCAGAGTTGCATTATTTAAATTCACTCCTGAATAATTTTACATCTGAGACAAAAGCAGAGCAAGTGTTATGGCTTGAAAATTACCAAAATTTTCAGATGTATAGAGTTGTGCTTTCATGAAGAAAAACATGGTTTTTGCTGTAAGAGAATTCTCCCAGTGACCTGTCCTGGGAGGAGTGGGCAGTAGGTGGCACTATAAAAGAGGGCTGACAACCCAACCCCTTTTTACTTCTGGGAGCTTTGCCTAAGCACATAGACATGAAGCTCGGTCTTCCCCTGCCCCTACTTCTGGGAGCGTGTGGCGGGGACAGGACAGGAGGGGATGCGGCAGTATGCCTCTTTCTGCCAGGGGGAGGCGGGCTGAGAAGCAGGACCCAGCATGGCCCCGACCCTTGAGCTGGAACAGTGGACCAAGAAGCAAGAATTTAGTGCCAATTCCTCCCCACATGCAGCTACCCAGAGCTGCATCCAGCGACCCCTGTTGAGCTGAAAGATACTCCCCTTTCCCCTGTAACCACAGCAGGAGGAAGGGAGAGAGAGAGGGAGAGAGACAGGAGGGAATGGAACACTCTCAGCCACGTCAGCTGACACTGACCATGCAATCGTCTTGCCATCTTGTGCTTGACATGTGGCCAGCCATGCGGCCACCGCTGTCTTTGAGCCACTGATCAGCAGGAAGAGAAACTGCCATTTCTGCCACTGACAAAAGCTAGAGGTGCTCGAGTACTGGGGGGAGAAGAAGCCTCGGGAGAGGCATCTGAGAATTCCTTCGTGCTTAGCTGAACTGTCTGTTCTGAAAGAATCAGAAGGACTCGAGAATCCTTAAACCTTGGGGAAGGAAGAGAGAGACAGGGCTCTTCTCAAAAGGCATGTTTCCTGCATCGAGATATGCAGTTCAGGCTCTGAATAATCAGGCCTGTCTGATCAGCATTTTGCCAGACAAGCTACGATGAAGAATTGAAGAGTTTGCTGGTCTGGAAGGGCAGAGGGTTCGGCGTCTGCAGACAATGTTGTGCGACTTATGTGGGACCTGAGTAGTCTATCAGAATGAATAGAAAAGAGGGTGGTTGTACCCCTCTCTGCTTGACTGCCATGCTTTCTCCAGGCCTCTAATGTAAAAACCCAAAGACCAATACTGTGGTAATCTCCCACTGTATTTTTCTCTGAACATGTGATGGCATTTGTGACAAAGTTTCTGGTTTGTGTGCACTAACTTGCTTAACCTTTTTCTTCTTTCTCTATATAGCTACAGATTTAATAAACCCCTTTCAGTTTCCCCAAGCTATCCATTGTCTGGGAAATTCTATCCGAGATCTCATTGAGACCTAGGTGCTTTTCCTTCTATTTAATTGTGGTCTGGAACCTACCACAAGTTTGCACAGCAAACTTGTCCTTGTCAGCTCCATCATCTTGCTTTACTTGGCTAGGGCTCAGTTTTAAATCCAGGAATACCTAAGAAAATGCTGACCTGGTAACCTTCACATACCTTCTGCCATTTTAGAAGGGACACACTCCTTCAACTCACCCTGCTTGACAGATGTCCTAATTGATGACAATTCCTGCCATCCTTTCTCTGTGAGGAGTCCAGAAAGGTGCCTTAAATGGGACTTAGTTGGAATGACAGCAAGTGAGAAGCAGCATAACCTTGTAAATTAGAAGATAAGACATTCATCTGGGAGGAGGGAGTGACTTAGTGTCTCATTCCTGTTTCCCTGGTAACTTCTAATTACATGTCTTGTCTTTTTTTCTTCCTTCCCCACTGACACTTTTCTATTGACTTCAAAGACTTTGCTATAAAATGTGAAGAACATCCTGGGACCAGATCGTAGAACCCAAGTCTACCTCTTCACAACTGAATGTCTAATTTGTAGGTGCTCTTTGCCATGCTTCATATACTTGTAGCATGATTTTTGCAACCCTGGTTTCCTGATCGCCCACCTCTGGATGGAGATGAAGCACCTGCTTCTCTAGGATGGCTGGAACACACCCCTAGGGTGAGCGAGTTGTGAATTTGAGTGCTTCTGAGGAAGGTCCAGCACCCAGTTCCTTCTTTTTTTTTTTCTTCTTTGTTCACTGTGGGATTTACTTAAAATATCAGAATTCAAATTTACTCCTCTTAGGCCACAAGCTTTCTCCAAACAAACAAGATCAAAAGAGGTAATGTGGAATAAGGCTTGAGTATAACCCAGTTGAGGAGCGAGTAGAGCTAAACTGCTCTCTTCTTGTAAATCCTTGTGAATTTTCCTCTTGGCTATCTTAGAGTAACTTGTCTTTGAGCTCTTTTGTTTAAAAGTTGCATCATTCAAATACTAAACGTCAGGTGTCCTCATCTGAATGAACATTTCTCTCTTACTTTTCTCTCCCTTCAGTTAGACCTGCTTTTGCTGAAGACATTACTAAGCTCAGATGGAAGCTTCTTGAGGCAACACTCAAATGCTCAAAGTATATATTAACACTGTAAAGAAGTCTAACATGTTTTCCCCTCTCAGTCTGTCTATTTTCACATCTTTCCCTTTTGTAGTTGCTGCATTTGAACAATAAATGGAACATTTCTCAGCAGCCACAGGAGAAAGGCAGTGTGTTTGCATGGATTGGTGGTGTTAGATTGCTTTCGAGTCCTTTCCTTGAAATACTGCAGAAATCCAGAGGCTGTTGAGGCTCTTCTGTTCTGCTGACCATGGTGACTTGCATATTCTAGCATGTAGTGACAAGGAAGAGCTGTCAATGGCATAAAGCCCTCTTGAGGTAAGAAGTGTGGAAGATTAGACTAGACAGTGGTGTACACTGTCTAAATTACTCATCCAGAGCCTTCCTATCCCTCAAGAAATTGGCTGTTGGCCTTTTATAACGTACACTAAGCCATCTAATTTAAGAAGAGAATCTACTTTTGTAGTTTAATCTCTCTTCAGAGATTAAATAGCTGCTGAGCCTAGACCTGAAGGTGTTTTCAGTGATAGACAAACATGATGATAAAACAAGGGAAGTACTTGGTACGTTTGAATCCATTATGTGTTCACGAGGTAAAGTCTATTTGCAGACTTCTAATGGTTTTGGACAACTCGTGACTTTGGTTTGGCTGGGATATCAATGGTGTGAATTTCAAATTGAAAGTGCTTCTCTCAAGTGTGGGTAAATACAGGGGATGGATACTGTGACCATGTCCGTCTCCTATTCTTGTCTCCTCGTGCTCTGACCTAAGTGCATCTTTCCTCTTGGCTGAGAAGAGGCTGCCTGTGGGTGGCAGTTTTGTATTTCTGCATTTCAAACTATAAAGTTTCAAGCATTATATTACCCTGATGTGTTATCTCATATTAATCAATATAATACATGTCATCGTTGCCATCGCTTCATCAGGTTGACCTTGTGATGAATGCACTGGAATGCGTGGTTACATGATCATTTCCCTCTGTGCTAGGTAAGGATGAAGTAAGGAAAAATTAACCGCATAGCTCAGATAAATATTGGAACTGTCCTTTGGTTTATATTCTTAGAAAGGTGTAGATTACATCTGACTTCTGGAGAGTCAAGGACATGATTAGATTTCCCTCCTAACCCCTTCCTTAATGGGTCCTTAGGCTGTAATTGAATTGAACGAAATAGAAATAAGTGGAAAGAAAGAGAGATATTAAAGTGGTTCCACTTGGAATTTGGTGGCTATTCTGTGGTGTAGGATTGTGTGTATTTCCAGGGAGCCATTTGTAATGCTTGGAAGACCAGGGCTCTGATCCTGAGATGTCAGTAGCTTAGTAAAAATTGTGGGACTGTACAGTCCCTTAGAATTGGGACCTAATGTAGATTTGGGGTAAACTTTGTGATCCCAGATGGATTCGCAGGGCTACTTTCTGATGATTCCTTTCAGTGTAGTAATGTACCTCTTCTACAGTTTCCTACAGTTACAGAATATTTGGTAATCTGTTCCCTTGCTGACCTTTCTGCAGGTATCTTCTTGATGTTCGGATACATAGATGGCTATTTTATATAAGGAAAGTGCATAAAAAATATGTACTTTATATATAATCTATGTTTATGTAGGTTTTGTTTACATAGGTTTTATCTATCTATGTAATGCATGTTACCTATGATGTGTATATTATATGTATAAAATACATCTTGAATATTTGGTTGACTCTGGTCCCATGTGACCAGAATGGGGAGTGCTGAAGACTCCTGGCTATCATGAATTCATGAAAATTTCATGCATTACTCAATCCATAATGTCACAGACAGAAGTCTTAGAGGAATCATGTACATTTTCACAGCTTCCAATACATGATTCTTGAAATACTTGTAAGTACAAGTCTAAATGGTAAATTTTAACTCTTAACACTACAGATGAGTCTATACTACTTCTGAAGAAGGGAGAATATGTAGCTGTAGGCTTGAACTTTGCCAGGTCAAGCTCATGCTGGAAGCTTGGATTTCATTCCTTTAGCCAGTTGGAGAAGATCCATCAAAGCAAGGAGAAGCAGAAGATGGCTGGGACTTATTTCCTTATCACCATGGGTTGTGACACTGTTTGACTTCAAGAGATTAAGTAGGCTCAGGCCAGCACTTGATGGAGACTAATCTGTATTTTTTACCCATGGAGGTTTTGATGGATCATTGGGTGAAACTGTCATCTCTGAATGAATGCTGTCCTAATCCATGTGAAAACTGCTTGGAGAATGTTTTGTTACTCTGTGTGCTATTTACAGATGAGTCTAAAAATAGAGATATCGACTTCACAGCTATTATTTTTGCTTCCTTTTTTAGCCACATTTTAATTCAGCCATCTAGTGAATTGTTGCTAATTTTTTAATTTGACCCCTTGGTCTTTGTTATTTTTCCTGCATTCTAAATGCTGTTTAATCTTGCCTGTCTCTGTTCCTGTTTCATTCAATGGAGAATGTAGTCCTGTAGGCAGTGTTGTTAGTAGTGCCATGAGAGATTTGGCATATTCTATGGATTGATGGAAGATAGCCAACTGAATTTTAAAGTTACTGACGGAGCTGTATGAAATATTATGTCCAGTTCTGGGCCCCTCAGTTCAAGAAGGACACGGAAATGCTTGAGAGAGTGCAACACAGAGCCACAAAGATGATGGAGTGGAACATCTCCCTTATGAGGAAAGGCTGAAGGAGCTGAATCTCTTTAGCTTGGAGAAAAGAAGGCTGAGGGGTGACCTCATTAATGTTTACAAATATGGGTAGAGTGGCTGCAGGAGGAAGGAGCCAGGGTTGTCTCAGTGTCATCTAGTGATAGAACAAGGGGCAATGGGTGTAAACTGGAACATAGGAGGCTCTAGATAAATATGAGAAGGAACTTCTTCATGGTGAGGATGACAGAGCACTGGAATGGGCTGCCCAGGGAGGTGGTAGAGTCTCCTTCTCCAGAGATGTTTAAAACCTGCCTGGACATGTTCCTGTGCAAGGTGATCCTGCTCTGACAGGGGTATTGGACTGGATGATCTTTTGAAGTCCCTTCAAATCCTTAATGGTCTGTGATTCTGTGACTCCTAAGTATGATTTTCTGTGACAAGAGGTGTAAGGGAACAGCTGGTCATGTAAGCATGATTCTAAATGGGTACTGTTGCTGCTCATTCTAAGCAAAAAGTGTGAAGGTAAAGATAGCCTAAGGCCAGTTGTGTGATTTGCTTTATTGTTAAAGAACAGAGATGCTGCAGTTTGCAACTCGTTACATCCTGACCTGGTCTATCTCCTGTTATTTTCTGTCTTCCTTTCCTTCCCCACTTGAAGGATTTCTTTAATTCCATCTCAGCAGAGCCTGTGTTTTTTTTATTTCTTTAGGTTTTGTTCTAATATAAAACATTGCACTTGACATTTGAATGTGTCACTAAAATGCTTTGGTTCCATACACAGGATTTTGCAGCTTGGTGTGTGTCTCTAACTACCCTTTCACTGACTTCACAACTCCAGTCTTCCACATCACCTAGTGTGTCTCTTCAGAAAACCATATTCACATTTCAGTTGTAATAAGGATGATTGCTTTGCCTTTGAGAATTATGTTTGTGCTGTTTTTTTTAATGATGATGATACAGTGCAAGATGTTTCAGCCCTGATATTGACATAAAATCATAGAATCATAACGGATTGGAAGGGACCTCAAAAGATCATCTAGTCCAATCCGCCTGCAACAGCAGGATC
>JAOXOE010032924.1:0-10610 GCA_028565055.1 Phoeniculus purpureus
GCTCCGGCAGGGGGGTTGGACTCGATGATCTCTTGGGTCCCTTCCAACCCCTAACATCCTATGATCCTATGATCAGTAGAAAACAGCAAAAACTATTGGTCTAGAAGTTTTAGATGGCTAGAAGCAGCTTGGGTGACTACTACTGTCAAGTATGGAATTTTTCATAAGAAGAATATGCAGCCTTCAGATAAAAGCTAAGAGATCTGAACTTCACTTTCTGCAATAAGTGTGGTTTATTAAAGTATTCTAAAGAAATAATGCCAGGTTACAGAAATCTTGTGAGAAAATTGTGCTTAGTTCCACTTAGTTTTTCACCACAATGCCTGCATCACAGAGACTCAGTGACAGTAATGCATATGATTTGTTTGATTTGTTGAAATAGAGTGTGAATGAAATAGAATGACTGAATTGTTGGGATATTTCCTAATGGTCAGGCCTCAATTCTGCATCATGAAGTGCTGTTAACTGTTGGGTTTGTATGAGACCCATGCTGAGTTGGAAATGTAAGTGCTGAGTATTACAGGCTAAATCTGAAGTCTTATCCATTCAAGACTTTGTTGCAGAGAACAAAAATAAATGCCAACTTCAACATCAATAATTAACCTCTGATCTATCAGTCCTGAAGCCTACAGTTGTTTTCCTTTGGAATGAGAAGAGGAGGCAAGGGAGCTGGACTAGATGATCTTTTGAAATCCCTTCCAATCCATAACTTTCTGTGATTATGTGATTTATATTACTTCCTGATAAATAGGAGTGTTTTGTTGTAGTTTTGGGTTCTTTTGGGGGTTCTGGATTGGTTATTTTGGGGGTTGCTTTGTTTGTTTTCTTTTCATCAGAACATTTAATTACAAATTTTGGGGCAGGGAAGTAGTTTTTTAGTAACTTGCATTCTTTGAAGTTCAAAAAAAAGTTTTATTTTACCTGAATTCTTTCATGTGCCACTGATACTATGTCCTATCCAACGCCCTTAAATTAAGCAGCTGAGTTCTTCCACTCACTATCTTTCCATATTTTTAGAGCAACAGCTGTTACTTCCCACCAACCATCCTGAAGCTGGAAAAGCAAATTATTTTCCCCCCTGCTGACATCGCATCTCACAAACTTCAGTGGGTTTCTGATTATGTACTCACTCAAACAGTTTTCTATCATTTCCAGTATTTTTAGGACCTGTTTGTGTGTTGCACAGGCACTTTCTCATCTTACAATTCAAATCACCTATGTCCAGCAGGGTTTGATGGCTGGGCCCGCTCTACCTCCTGTGGTTCAGCACGAAATTGCTTTTTCATCTTCAAAATAGAATGAGAATGGGAGCTCTGTGGATTTGGTAGCCTAAATGCTAAAAGATGTGATTACGAAACTGAAGGAGATTTTATCTCAAGCTAGTATGTGTCAAAATGAACTTCATAGTCTGGTGATTCAAGAAAATCAAAATGTCATTGAAGGAAAGTGATATTTCAGTGCATGCAACCCATCGCTTGATTTCAATCTATCTACTTCTGTGTTTGGCTCTGTATGGACTGAAGTGTTTGGCCTTATGCAGAAACAATGGAAAGGTAACTACTTGGAAAAGCCAAGAAAATAATGGCAGTAAAAAACTTCATCTAATAGAAAAAAATATGCAAACTGCATGGAATTCTTTCTATAGGCGCCTTAATAGGATCATGGAATGGCTGGGGTTGGAAAGGACCTTAAAGATCATCTGGTTCCAACCCCTATATATAGCTATGCACGTGCCGTCTGAGCTCCAGTTGCCCTATAACATGATTTAATAGCTTTTTGGACTATACTAAAGGCATCTGGAGCACGCTGGATTTCATAGAATCATAGAACTGCCAGGGTTGGAAGGGATCTCAAAGATCATGCAGTTTCAACCCCCTCTGCACAGGCGGGGACACCTTCACTAGATTAGGTTACTTAGGGCCCCAGCCAGCCTGGCCTTCAACACTTCCAAGGATGGGGCAGCCACAACTTCCTTGAGCAACCTGTTCCAGCATCTCAACACCCTCACAACAAAGAATTTTCTCCTAATTTCCATGTTTGAGGACTTGTCCATGAATGATTATAACTTTATGGGGGTAAATTAACAATGGCAGATGCCTAAGGAGAGAAAATAGTAGTGTATATAGTCAATCATGTGTAATAAATCATCCATATTTTCCAAAGATAAAATAAAAATTCTTAGGTTATTGTTTCTGGAATAGGAGCTTATACTTACATGAGCAGATTAGGATTCACTAGGGCAATTGCTTTGTCTGTTTTTGTTTGAAGTCTTTGTTAATGATCCTGATTATGGGACAGAATGTCTCCTCAGCAAGTTTGCTGATGACACTAAGCTGGCCGGTTCACCTGATGCCTGTGCAACCATTCAGTAAGACTTGAAGAGACTGGAGAACTGGGCAACGAGGAACCTAATGAAGATTAATAAAAATAAGTACAGAGTCCTTCACCTGGGAAGGAGTAATCAAAGCATCAGTACAGGTTGGGGGACAATCTCGTTCTCTGGAGACCTTCAAGACCCGTCTGGCTACGTTCCTGTGTGACCTGCCCTAGGTTCTATGGTCCTGCTTGAGCAAAGGGATTGGACTTGATGACCCCTGGTAGTCTCTTTCAACCCCTAATGATCTGTCTATCTGTGTCTTTCTTTGAATATTCCTGCCCATAAATAATAATTTTTAAGTATTGATTCATAACAGTGGGAAAGCAATGATAGAGCATCCTAAATTAAGTTGCAGTGAAAACTGATATTCAAGCAATGTTTTAATTTTTTGTTGATCCAACACTACCTCTCAGAGCTGGATAAAGCTCTATTCTTTGTTTTGCCTCAAGAAAATAACTGAAGTTATTTTTACCTACATCTTTAGCGGAGTTCCTCTTCAGACATGAAGGACTTATTTGATATTTTGCAAAGTAGCAACTAATTAACCTATTCATGGTGAATATTGTTTCTGAAGTTTTTGTCCTCATTAACAATTTGTATTATCCAATATTATGTAGAAAATTACTAACAAAATTTTTAAAAAGGGGAAACATCTGAAGAGAAGTTTGAGGAAAGATCTAATTAGTGACTATAAAGACATGAGAGCTGGGCATCAAGAAGCCAGGGACAACATCTTTTCAGTCCTGCCAGGGCAAGGGATTCAAGCTCCAGCACAGGATGTTCTACTTTCTTTACTATGAGGGTTACAGAGCACTGAAACAGGCTCCCCAGAGAGATTGTGGAGTCTCCTTCTAAGGAGACTTTCCAGTCCTGTCTGGATGCTTTTCTGAATGACCTGCCCTAGTTTTGGTCCTGCTCTGGCAGAGGGGGTTAGACTTGATGATCTTCAGAGGTCCATTCCAACCCCTAACATTCTATGATTCTGTGATTCTGTTTTTAGAGCCTTTTATTCTTTACTTGGTTAGAAGATGGTACAAAAGAGAACAAATAAGGAAAATATAGAGTAAACTATATTTACATCATTCCTTATGTGATATGGAATCCACATCACAGGATGTGTAACATTTTAATCCTCTAAAGAATATTGAATGTATGCAAGTAGCAGGCTTTAATGGAAGTGTTCATTTTTAATGAGTGTTTCTATGGGTATTAACAGCCATAGAATTCAAGTTCCCTTAAATAATTTGTTTTATTATATGAATTATAGAAGCTCTATTCTATCTAGAAATTAAGAAGTGGGTATTGATAACTGGAAGACTAAATTAAAGTATGAATCATTGAGTAAGTTAGGCTTTTTCCGTCATACTTCCACAATAGTATTTCAAATGCTGATATTGTTTTGAGAAAGTGTAAATGGCAAGTGCATTCTAAACATGAGTCTTTCCGTTTTATATTCTCTCATAAGCTATAATGAAAATAACCTCTGTAACGAAAGATTGCTTTCTGCTGTCCCTATTTACCACTTTCAGACTTTGATTTTTTTAAGTTTTGTTGTCTTTTTTTATATAATGTCTGGCATAATGTCCATTTAACAGTATCTTCTGATCATGTTCCAAGAATGAGTTAAGGCAGAAAGACATAGTTATCAGACAGTGAGGAGTGAGGAAATTGGATAAAAATTGATGACATCAATTGTGGATGACACCAAGTAGTGGTGGATGGTAGGAAGATGCTGCAGAGAGATCCGGATGTGCTGGGTCAATAGGCAGAGGCCAACGGGATGACGTTTAACAGGGCCAAGGGCAGGGTCCTACACTTTGCCACAAGAACCCTGTGCAGCTACAGACGGGGGGATGAGTGGCTGGAGAGTGGCCTGGCAGAAAGGGACCTGGTAGTACTGGCTGACGATCGGCTGAACAGGACCTAGCAGAGTGTTCAGGTGGCCCGAAAGGCCAGTTGCACTGTGACCTGTATCACAAGAAGTGTGGCCAGCAGGACTAGGGACATAATTCTCCCTCTGTACTGGGCATTGGTGAGACCTCCCCTCAAATACCAGGGGCAATTCTGGGCCACTCACTTTAAGAAAGAGATTGAGAGGCTGGAGTGGGTCCAGAAGAGCAGTGAGGCTGGAGAAGGGACTAGAGGGAAAGCCCGATGGGAAAAAGCTGAAGGAGCTGGGGTTGTTCAGCCTGTACAAGGGGAGATTCAGGGGGGATCTTCTCCCTCTCTACAACTACCTGAAGAGAGGTGGCAGTTGGGCTCTTCTCCCAGCAACTACCACCTGGACAAGAGGGCAGGGCCTGAAGCTGCATCAGCCAAGGGAGAGTTATGTTGGATGTTAGGAAGCCCTTCCTCACTGAAAGGGTGATCAAACACTGGAATGGACTGCCCAGGGCAGTGGTGGAGTCTCCATGCCTGGAGGTGTTGAGGGACAGACTGGATGTGGCCCTTAGTGCCCTGGTATAGCTGATGTGGTGATGACAGGTCATGGGCTGGGCTGGATGATCTTAGAGGTCTTTTCCAGCCTCAGAAATTCTGTGATTCTGTGACAGAGCTGTTCGTCTTTGCAGTGGGTCAGGATTAATATTCACTGGTGGCTGTGTACTTCCTTTCAACCCAAACTGTATAAATCTACAAGCACACCACTTTGAGATCCCTTAAATAGCAGTGTGATATTATTTAAGTCTGCTTAATGTCCATGCACATATCTCAGGACACTTCTAAAGTCATTGGTTGAAGGGAGCCTTTTCCAGGTATTCTGGATTGCCAGTCTAGTCATTTACCTGTATATCCTTGAGATCATGCCAAGCTCTGACCTCACTGGTCCTTGAACGCTATTTATCAACGTTTCTGGGTGATCTGGGGATTCCCTGAACGGGAACTCTTGCAGGAGCCAAGGGGGAGCCGCTGAGGGTCACAATCTCGCGGGCGGGAAGCCGGAAAGCAACGCAGTGCGGGCAAGACTGGGAGACGTAAAAGGCAGCAAAACCGGAAGTGGTCCCAGACCACGCCGAGCGCCGAAAGGACGGCCTTCTCCAGCCACCAGGGGGCAAAGAAAATAAAAATAGTGAAAACACGGCCGCAGAAGACCAAGCTAAGGTCACCACTGCATATGGATGTGGGAACCCAAACAAGGTCTTGTCCTTGTGTGAGCCTCTGGCTCTGGAAGACAAAGGAGGAGCAGCCACCATCTGCTGTACTACGAGTATCTCCCCTGTACCTGCCTGGGCCCAGCAGACCTTTCCTGGCCTCCTTCCTGCCCTGCCGCTTCAGTCATCACTCACCCGCCTGCTCACCACCTCTTTCACCGTCCCCTGCTTCCGTGCCACCAGCACCCTGTGACAACGGATGGAATAATAGAACCATAGAATCATGGAGGCTGGAAGAGGCCTCCAAGTCTGTCCTGTGATGTGGAGGCAATACATCTATTAAGGACTCAAGCAGAGACAAAATTATGGTGCCTTGTCTGACTCTCCAGAATTTAGATCAATGCAGTTCACTTCACATTGCTCATAAAACTCTGTACTATGTTGACATTTGCAGCTCTGGAGGACAGCCACACTCCAGTGAACTGATGTTAGATATTGGCTCTGCTCTATCAGATCTGCCAGAACCTATTTACTAGCTAACAAAATCTAAATTACAGTTTGGAAGCTTGTTTGAAGAAACCAATCCTCGTGCTTCATTGCCCTAGTTTAATAAACTGCTGACTCACCACACTTGTCTAGCGATGTAATTCTTCAGAGATACCTGTTTTCAGCATCCACCAACAAAACACTAAGAAAGAAAATCACTAGTTTCTTCTGTTTTCTATTAAATGTGTTACAGAAATTACATGTTACAGAAATTAAATATTAGCCTAATTTTCATTATTTGAATGAGTTAAAATTTGAACTAGAAAAGCTAAAAATGTGTCCTGCGTGACTGTCAGGTACTGCTTTTGAATAGCACAGGTGTCCTAGAATCCAATGTCACATCCACTCATTAACAACACACCCAGTGTCTTGTCAAGTGCTTTCTCATACAGTAACTATGAGCAGGGAAGACAGTGACAGTTCAGTTTGGTAAGCAGAATTGGTCTGCTGACTTCACTGACCATAGATCTGGGTTAGATAGAATTATAGGATCATAATGGATGGAAAGGCCCACCAGGATCATCAAGTTCAGCCTTCATCCCAACAGCTCCTTAACCACTAACCATGGCCTCAAGTGCTCTAGCTACTCAGTTTTTAAACACCTCCAGGGATGGGGACTCCAGCACCAACCTGAGCAGCCTGAAGCAGTGTGCAACCACTCTCTCTGGAAAGAACTTCCTCCTAAGATCCAATCTAAGCATCCACTGATGCAACTTGAGGCCATTTCCCCATGTCCTGTCATTAGTAATTTGGGAGAAGACAGCACCAGCCTCACTACAACCTCCTTTTAGGTAACTGTAGAGAGCAAGAAGGTCTCCTTTCAGCCTCCTCTTTAGACTAAATAACCCCAGTTCCCTCATCAGCCCTTTGTAGGGCCTATTTTCCAGAGCTTTCCCCAGCCTTGTTGCCCTCTCTGGCCCCACTCTAGCACCTCAATGTCCTTCTGATACTGTGGCACCCAAAATATGGTAAAAGCTTGAACACACACAAACAAATGGATCCAAAGAGACAAAGGCGGATGGGAAAACAGGAACAATGCCCTGCTCTGGCTATTTCAAGGCCCATCAGAGGAGAACCCCTAGCCTCAAACCCAGAGAAGCACAATGAGAAACAGAAACTCAGAAGAAGGGATATCTTGACTAGGCCCCTCTTAGGGCAGTGCCAGGAGACTTTCAGCCTGTGTCCAGGTGTGAAATATGCCATGATAAGAGAAAATTACAGGATGTGTAGGAGTGAAATTATCAAACCCAGCTTATGACCTGCCACTACAACACTGGCCAGACCATGGTGCTGAGTGCCACATCCAGTCTGTCCTTAAACACCTCCAAGGATGGGGATTCCACTACTGCCCTGGGCAGTCCATTTCAGTGTCTGATCACCCTTTCCGTGAGAAAGGGCTTCCGCTTGGTTAAAGCATGAGACTGTGAATCTAAGTTGTGAGTTTAAACCCTAGATCAAACACTAAGACTCCTAGATATGTTCCTGTGCAACTTGGTCTAGGTGATCCTGATCTGGAAGGGAGATTGGACTAGATGATCTTTCAAGGTCCCTTCCAACCCCTAATGTTCTGTGGTTCTGTGATTCTGTAATATCCAATCTGTATGAGACGCAAAGGAAGACCATTTCAGCATTGCCCTGGATTCTTAGGGAAGGTAAAAAAAAAGGAATAATGTAGGTGATTTGGAAGAAGCTAGCATGGGAAAATGGAGGAATAAGTGATAAAAGAGAAGGGTTACTTTAGCTTTGTGTTTTCTCAGAGAATCCTTTCTGTAGCCTGACATGTGTTCACTACCTGAGAGCTTCGTGTGTCACTGCCAGGTTTTTATTTTATTTTCAAACTGTTCTTATTGTTCTTTGTTAATAAATGCTGTAAGTTTTCTTTACTGTGCATTTGTCAGTTTTTCGTGTTTTGAAGACTGTGGGAGACACGGACAGTGAGGGAATCCCTGTGTGTGTATATGGAGGTTGGGTAAAGCAACTGATTAGGGACCACATGTCACCTGGGTCACTCCAGGCAACACCTGGAGCAAGTAAGTGTGTGAGTGCCAGCTGCCAGACTGGGTCCATAGCCCCTGTGTCAGCAGCTGGGTTGAGTTAAAGCAGGTGCCAGCAATTGGGCTGGAGCAGGTTTATAGAGGCACATACATCCCTGCTGCCTGTAGTTCGTGTGGGAGTAAAATCAAGTGTGTTCAAGGTGGACTAGCTGGTAAGTAAGTGACCTGGGATGCAGAGATGTGTGTTTTGAAGGGTGAGATGATTGAGAGGAGCTAACCATTGCAAGGGCCTGTTGAGTATCATTTAGCTGTCTGTGTAAGTGAAGGTCTGTACAGAAGTGGGTCTGGAGAGTTTGGAGCCCATGTGTCTGGATGACTGCAAGTGATGGGCTTGGCCTAAGAGAAAAAATAAAGAGAAGCTGAGAAGGATATGATTACTATCTTGAATTAAACTGAGAGAGTGAAAAATGCCAAAAAATTTCTTAAGCAAATAGCAAACAAACCAATTCTGGCTAAAGAAAAAACTGTTGAAAGCTGGTTATGAAGTAAAATCACATTTCAAGTTGACTTTCTAACTCTCAGAAAAATGAAGCCTTTAAATAATCTAGAGAAGGCACATGTACTAGTTCTCTGCAAGAATAGAATGGGATGAGGTTTAATGAGGGCAGGGTCCTACACTTTGGCCCCCTGCAGACACTCACTGGGGGATGAGTGGCTGGAGAGCAGCATGGCAGACAGAGAACTGGCAGTACTGGTTGACAACTGGTTGAGCATAAGCCAGCAGGGTGCCCAGGTGGCCTGAAAAGGCCAATGGCATCCTGGCCAGCAGGACTAGTGATGTAATTCTCCTCCTATCCTGGGTACTGGGAAGGCCTCTTCTTGTGTACTGGGAGCAGTTCTGGCCCCCTGGAGGGACTGGAGGGAAAGTCTGATGACCAGAGGCTGAGGGAGCTGGAGATGTTTAGCCTGGAGAAAAGAAGACTCAGGGGGAACCATCTCCTTCTCTACAACTCCCTGAAAGGAGGTTGTAGTCAGGTGGGGGTCAGGCTCTTCTCCCAGGCAGCCAGGATGCGAGGGCAATGCCTGAAGGTGCGTCAGAGGAAGGTTATGTTGGATGTTAGGAAGTCCTTCCTTGTGGAAAAGGTGATCAGACCCTGGAATGGACTGCCTGGGGCAGTGGTGGACACCCAATCTCTGGAGGTGTTTATGGACAGACTGGATGTAATGCTTAGTTCTGTGGTCTAGCTGATGCGGTGTTAGGTCCTGGGCTGGGCTTGGTTATCTTAGAGGTCTCTTCCAGCCTCAAGAATTCTGTGATTCTGTGAAGTTCAATGTCTCTTCTTTGTGTTAGCTACTACATAAAACACAACAGAGCCACTGTATGACTGCACAAATATTTACAGAAATGAGGGTATGTAAGCAAGCTTTTTGCCTCCAGTGGTCCCTGTGGCACACACCACCAGTTTCTAGTTTGTGGGAATGAGATGCTAATATAAATAAACACTTCTGCTTGTGTTAGCTCTAGGCATTGACAATAACAGTCATCAAGACTTAGTAGCATCTGTTTTCTCTTATTAGGATATGCACTGCGAAATGCTAATGTGGTTAGGCAGTTCTTAATTAGGACTACTTGAGTTTCTGTCTGAATCTTCCACAATTAAGACAAGCTCTTTTTTTGAACACACTTTGTAATTCTTTTATCCAATAAAATCTGAAAAGTCATTTTCTTAGTTTCATTTCTGTAAATAGAAAAAACTTCTATTTACAGAAATTCTGTAAATTTCTGACCTACTGACCTTTCAATACCAATATAATTTTTTTAAGCAGCATTGCTGTTGCCATTAACATGTAATTTTCAAAGCATTACTTATAGCAGTCTGGGACAGTATCAAATGTATCAAATGTTTCTTATGTACTCATCTTCTATGAGGAAAAAACTCTATTGTAAATGAGAGAATTTCCCCAGGCTTTCTGAATTATATACAGACTGGAAGGACTGTTGCTGAAATGCAAAGCAGGGTGTAAATTTAAAGCATGATATTCATTATAAATTTAGTTTTTATCAGGTGCTTTTCCAGCAAAGCTTGTCAGATTTTTGACACATATGCCCAAGAGAACCTTGAAGCAAGCTCTTTATGATTCCAGTATTTAATTAAAACATTCTAGATTATTAAATTGAGGTGCTTTAACCTCTCTGTGTGGTTTGCTGGCCACTTTGTGTTAGATTTGTGAACCAACTTCAAGTAAGATCCAAGCTGTGCAGATTTCCATCTTTGATCAGAGCAAGGTTTTAGAAAACAATACAAGTTGCAGTTTGTGAAGTCCAGTTGCCCATCTACCATAAACTTATTTCAGCGTCTCTGAAGAACAATAGTGTAAAGGGATTCTGCAGCAATGGCTGCACAATGGCACTTATGTCATGGAAGACTCCTGAGAAGAAGGAAGGTGCCATTTCACAGAACATTAGGGATTGGAAGGGACTTTGAAAGATCATCCAGTCCAATGCCCCTGCCAGAGCAGGATCACCTAGATCAAGTCACAGAGGAACCTGTCCAGTTGAGTTTTAAATGTCTCCAGAGAAGGAGGCTGCACAACACCCCGGAG
>JAOXOE010032925.1:0-10609 GCA_028565055.1 Phoeniculus purpureus
CTTCCTTCTTTCCCTTTTTAAAGATTGGGGTGATATTTGCTATCCTCCAGTCCCTAGGCACCTCTCCTGTTTCCCAGAACCTAGCAAAGATGATGGAGAGTGGCTTAGCAATGACTTCCGCCATCTCCCTTAGTAGATGCAGGTGCATTCCATCCGGGCCCATGGATTTATGTACATCCAGTTTACTCAGCTTATCCCTAACACAGTCCTCATCAACTAAGGCAGGCTCACCTGTTGCCTCAACCTTCTCTGCAGTCTGGGATTTAATACCAAGACAACCCCTAGAAGTATAGGCAGAGGCAAAGAAAGCGTTGAATATCTCTGCCTTCTCTGCATCTTCTGTCTCCAGGGTACCCACCTCATTCAGCAGCAAGCAAGATTAGACTGTAGGTATAAATTTGGTTTATGTTGTTTATTTTTACCTACAAAAAAAACATACATTACAATTGAACATAGTGAGACAATACTTCCATAATGTGTGAAAATCTATGCATGTAGTTCTTATTAGGATTAAGTTCTGTTGCACCATAGCTGGTACTACTAGTCCATAAGTCAGTTTAAATGTAGCTGAAGTAGTGCTGTACTACGCTACAGTCAGATCATTTTGTAGGTTCTCTTGTGTGTCAAGTTCTTTGAACTTACTTTTGAAGATTATTTCTGTAGAGATAAAGACTTTTTCAAAGCACTAACAGGTTCAAGGGACAAGGACAGGCATGCTGGACTTCCCAGTCCTGGGATCCTGGTTCAAGGCATAGAAGTGATAAGTGGCATTAGGCTGGAACTGGGCTGTTCTCAGTATAATGTAGTGATAGGACAAGGGGCAACGGTTGTAAGCTAGAATATAGAAGGTTCCATATCAACCTAAGAAGGAACTTCTTGACAGTGAGGGTGACGGAGCACTGGAACAGGCTGCCCAGGGTGGTTGTGGAGTCTCCTTCACTGGAGATATTCAAGACCCACCTGGATGAGTTCCTGTGTGACTTAGTCTAGGTGATACTGCTATTGCAGGTAGATTGGACTAGATGATCTTTTAAGGTCCCTTCCAATCCGTAATTATTCTATGATTGTATGGTTCTAGTGGATGCATTGAAAACTTATGACGTAATGAATTCAAATACCAAAGTAGGACTTTAAAATGTATTTATTTATGTCTGTCAGCGTCTAAGAAAGTAGCATTCAGGAACTGTATATTGCCTTCCATATCACTAATGTTACAGTAAAATTAAATATTTCTAGAGTATAATTCCATTGTGCTTCTAATTAAATTAATACCAAGTTCTTGGCTGAAAGAGACACCTCTTAAATATCACAATTAGCTGCATTTTGTGCTGCAAACATTTGATACCTTCCCACATTCTATTAAAGAAGGTTGTTAAATAAACTGCAATTAACATTTTGAAGTCCTGCTGCTCAGACCTTTTCCGCTTCCACTTTGGACCTTTTCATTGTTACAAGCATATCTATATATTTGCATATATATAGACGCACACATATAGATATATATCTTACTTTTTATATAAATGTATATATAAAACAACAGAAATCTTAGTGCTTGCTTCATCTGAAGTCATCATGCATAGCAGCAAATGTCTCTCATCTTTGAAGATGAATAGCTGAATGAAACTGAGTTGCTACAGGCATTGTTTCAGAGCATACCTCAAAAGCTCAAATGCTTGGTGAAATTCACAGACATCACATTGGATAACAAGGCCTTAACAAATTAAGGGTAGAGTTATATGCCTGAGAACAGGATCCACAAAAGTCAGCTCAAAGAGCAAGTATTGCCTATAGGAGAAGAGTGAGAAGAGGATTATATCTTAAATCCATCTCCTGACAGGAAATAGGAATCTAATTCTCATTTGCTGACAGCAGAGATATATAAGAGCTCTCTCCTGGAATGACACAAATCCATTTATTTTGCAAATGCTTGTCATTCTGCAGATTGCCCGCAAAAAAATAGCTATATGCAATCTGCTCAGTTTCTATACAAGCATTTCACTAGAATTATAAATCAAGGGTAAAGAGGAAGCTGTTTATTAATGCTATGTGAAAACACTGTAATCAGTTATTTATCACTGCTGTAACAAAGCCATATCCTGACATAAGATGAGGCAAACTGTTTTTGAAGTTCAAGCAATATGATGCCATTTTCATTTTGCTGGATACAACAAAAATACAATCTTCTGAAGAGAAGATTACATCTACTCCCTACCTGTAATCTACCATTAACAAACAGGTTTTGTTAGAACATCTCGTTTAAAACAACATTAAGTATGACGCATCACTGCCTTAGTTTTTAAACTGGCTTATCTCAGCTACAGTTTTCTCAGCTCCCTGTGCCATTTGAACTATATTAGAACTAAAGTTCTCTAGAGAAACATGGCACGCAAGAAAGCAAAATATCATTGAATATTTTTGAGATCACATACTTTGTTCAGCTAGCTCATCATTGAGCAAAAGGAGACCCTAGGTAACTAAAATGTTTGTCTTACACTCTGCAGTTTTCTTTAGATTCTTGATATGATGTTTGGTACAAGTATTGTTCTTAGACAAGTGACCCAGTTAAGATAATCTATGCCTTGCTTTGGTAAATTTTGACAGTCAGGAAAGGAGTTTCTAAAAACTGTTACTAGAAAAAAACCAGTTTCCAGGACTGAATGTGGAACATTAATGAATTACTGAAAGCTTTTTCAGATGAGTCTTCATTTACAGATACTGGGTACTGGATACAAATACCTCCATGTTAGCTGTATTCTATGGAATTCCCAAAATTATGCTCAGAATCCATATATTCAGGAATATGCAGAATTTAAATGTAAATCATTCTTTCTGTACTCCGCAAATAACAGTAACATGTCTTGTGTCACCACCCTCTGTCTGTTTAATAATAAAGCTGTTACATATTCTCATTACAGAAGTTGAGAGGACCTTGAAACTGTACAGTGAAACCAACCAGCAATAGACCAGTAGGGCCTGCTGCATATAATAAAATATTAAGACGCAGAAGTATGACTTATTTTTATGTCATTCTGTTGAAAAAAGTAGTTTACATACATGTTTCTTGGGCTGCAAGGTAATTATGTATTTGCTGTGACATAAGGGCTGAAGCCACCAAGAAGTTTTTAGAAAATTCATATTAATTTTCCACAAATGCAGATTTTTTAAATCTTCCTACAAGCTTACCGAGTAATTAGAATTTATATTACTGCTAATTCATACACTTGGTAACTGCTGGTCATCACAGAGCTTCTCTCACTGTAATGTCTTATGAATGATAGGGCATTGTGCTTAGCAACACACTGTCAAAAGACATAATTCTGCTTTACTTTTCCAAGCCTGAAATAAAGCAATAGCCATTTGACTTAGAAGTAATTCCCAAGAATTTACTATGAAAAAGATTAAAAAAATGAATCTATTGAAACTTTTCATAACACTGCTGATGCCCAGTGAAAACACACAGACAGTAACTTTGGTCCAGCATATTCAATTAGATTATTCTTTATTATCAAAACCCTATTCATATTAGTTTTCATTAACTGTTAATTTTACAGCCTATCATTAAACAAATAGTTTCATAAACAAATAGTTGCATACTCCTAGCAGTAGGAATCCCTGAAAAGTCAAAGAACATGAAGGAAAGGAAAAAACACTTTTTTTTTTTAATTTCAGCTGTTAAAGAATCTTTTGCTTTTATTTGGACGCTACAGCACTAAAGCCTGGCTCAGAACAATTTTGTAACTACTAAATGTCTAGACATTTATGAGTTTGTTTGCAAAATGGGTCAAATACCACTCAGACTCACTACAATGAATATAATTATTAATTATGCAGGTGTTGTGGAGTGATGCCAAGGCTATTAATTCTGGTCTTTCAAACATACTGATAATAGATTCTAGCTAAAAATGTCTGTACTCTGGACCTCTTCTTTCTGCTATATCCTGTTACTCTATTAAAAAAACCGAGTTAATTTTAAATAAAACAGGAGGCAAGGGATAATTCTTTAGTTAATGCAAAATCACTCATGGATTAAGGATTCCTGAAATTAAAACTACACATCTCCTGAGGAATGAAAACCACATTTGATTCAGTAGCTACTAACATAGAAGCTTTTCAGGCAGATGTTCCAAATGACAGCAATCAAGTTAGAAAGCTATTGAAAGCGCTCTTACATCTTTGAAATAAAATATTTAGAACTGGGAAACTGAAGACTCCAGTGATTGATTTTAAAATAGATACAATGGAGATGATTTCTGACAGTGAATGGACAGAGATATTTTTCTTTTCTTCTGAAAAACTTCTAATATTTTTCTCTGTGTTAAAATTTGCAAATACACCTTATAAAAGTGCAACTACATTTTCCATTGTAGGTCAGGAAGAATGTCCCAGGGGAAAGCAAGAAAACGCAAAAGCAGAATGTGTAGAAGCAGCTTGAAGATTCGGATAGCTACTCACATGAAGAAAGGAGCAGAGAAAGCAAGGATTTGTTCGTATATAAATCAACAATACAGACTTTAACTATAAATAACCTATTTTTTAAAGTTAAAGGTTAACTAACATGATCACCTGATGATGGGAAGCAAAGCTTGATAGTTCATGCTGCACAGTTTCAGACCTCTTGTCAAACCTATGTGCACCAACAGGATTTGCAAGGTGAAGGTGTATGCCAGAGACCTGGCTGCCTGTATTGATGGTCAGCTGTAGCTTGCTGCAGCTGCGGTGGGCATGGTCAGGCTAAGTGCTGGGTCCTGTGCTTGGACACAATCATCCAAAGCGATGTTACAGCCTCAGGGAAGTGTAGCTGGAAAGCTGCATAGAAAGAGATCTATGAATATTGACTGATAATCAGCTAAATCTGACTGTATCCAGGTGCATCCTGGCTTGAATTAGAAACAGTGTAGTCAGCAGAAGTAGGGAAATTATTGTGCCCGTATACTTTACACTGGTGAGGTCACACATCAGGAACTGTGCTCAGTTTTGGCACCTCAATACAAGAAATACATTGTGATGCTGGAGCAGGTCCAGAGAAGGGCAGTGAGGTTGGTGAAGGGTCTGGAGAAAAAGCCGTATGAGGAGTGGCTGAGGAAGCTGGAGGGCTATTTAGTCTGAAAAGGAGGCTGAGGGGAGACCTGAAATGAGATTGTAAAGAAGTGGGTGTTGGTCTCTTCTCAAAAGCAATGAGTGATAGGACAAGAGAAAGTGGTCTCAAATAGCACCTGGGGAAGTTCAGGTTATACATTAGGTAAAACAACTTAATTGAAAGAGACATCAGGCATTGGAACAAGCATTGCCAAGGAAGGTGGTTGAATCACCAAACTGTGACATGTTTGAAGTCATGTAGATACGATACTTAATGACATGCTTTAGCAGTGGAATTAGTAGCGTGAGGTTAATGGTTGGACTCAATGATCTAAAAGGTGGTTTCCAACAAGAACAATTATATCATATCATTGTATTTTATTTTCACATATCACAGTGAAAACAATCATTTGATTATTCAGTGCATAAGCTCATTTTTAAAAAAATGTTCTCTTTTGTTATTCTGTACTTTGTCAATGTGGTTAATATTCTCACATATTAATATCCTGTTGCAACTGCTGCACACATGAATTCAGCATATCGAAATACAACCTAAGTCATATGGTTTGGAATTATTCAAAGCAGAGCTTTAAAACACCGTTACCATTTGAAAATTACCAAAATTTTCATATGTAAAGAGTTGTGCTTTCATGAAGAAAAATGTGCTTTTCACTTTAAGCGAATTCTTCCAGTGACCTGTCCTGGGAGAAGTGGGCAAAAGGTGACAGTGTAAGAGAAGGCTGACTGATCAGCCCAGGCTCTTTTTTCTCTGAGAGCTTTCCCCAGCATGTCAACACGGAGCTTTGTCTGGGGGGAGTGGGGGACAGGATGGGATGCGTTGGGAGCACCGCAGCCCCCTGCCCTCCTAGGGGTGGAGGAGGGGCAGCGGCTGCCCCCACTCCAGGCTCCGTCTGCTCAAGATGCAGGGGCCAAGAAGCAGTCCCCAACCCAGCCTGGCCCCGTGGGCCCTGGTGTCAGGGTCATGGCCCTGGGCCCCATGGACTGGCTTCTGTGCCATGCTGGTGGAAAACCCTACCCTTGCTCACCTTCTTAAAGTGGGTGGGTGTAGCGATAACCATCAAGTGCAGATTCCTCCCCACATAGAGTGAGGCAGAGCTGGATCCAGCAATGTGTGGTGAGCTGAAAATTACCATAGTATGTGACTCACGGGGGACCTGACAACTCTCTCTAATTGAAGAGACGGTGGTTGTACCCCTCTCTGCTTGACTGACATGCTTTCCACAGGTCTCTAATGTGAAAACTCAAAGACCAATGCGGTAGTAATCTCCCACTGTATTTTTCTCAGAATATGTGAGAGCATTGTGACAGTTTCTGATTTGTATGCACTAACTTGCTTAAACTTTTTCTTCTTTTTATATATAGTTATAAATTTAATAAACTACTTTCATTTTCCCTAAGCTGCCCACTGTCTGGCAAACTCTATCCAAGATCTCATCAAGACTTGGCTGCTTTTCCTTCTGTTTACTTGTGAACTTGAACCCACCACAAACACATGTCAAGCTACAAAATCAGATGGTGGTTAGAGATTTGTACCAGTAAGACACTTTTTACTTTAAGCTATTATTGTGTAGAAAGCAATCTTAAATTATTTTAAAAATCTGATAGTTCTTGATAAAAGGAGTGACATGAGCTGCTGACACTAGAAGTAAAGCTAAAAACTAGCAGTCTTAACTAATTTCCAAAGCTTGCAAGGAAACAAAACTGATCAAGAGTGCTTTACTCTTCCAGAAAATTCCAGTAGTCATTTTCCAGTCAGACCTATTGCCATCCATACTGCTGCAAAAACCTGTCTTGTCATTTGAATACACAGCACTAACACAGTTGGAAACTAATTAGCTCACGTGTGGATAACACTTGGGTTGTTTGATCTCAAGGTCAGTTTGACATCCAGAATGTCCCAAGACTCCACTGCTCTATACAGAGATTACCATTATAGGCAACTGCAGCAGAAATGTGGACACCTCTTAGAAAGGATTTTTTGCTGTGTTCCTGCAGATGAGATAAATGGAAATGGCTATGCCAAGTATGGAGTGTCGAGGCAAGTCCACACTGCAACTGGCATGACTGTAAGGTGCAAAGTACACACCTGCAAAGGCCTCCCCGCAGCAGTATCAGCAGAATTACTAGAGAGCCAGCACAAACATTATTATTTCAGGTATGCAGTATAGATAGCAAGTAAATCTGGCTGTAAGCCCAGTATCAAGGGTAGTTTTAAAATACAGTGCAGATCTATCCAGACATGTTACAGTCAACAGAGAGTTCTGCTGGGACTACAAACTTAGGGCAGCAAAACTAAGCTTACGCGTGCTGAGCTGCCTGATAATGTGGTTTCATTGCTACAGCAAGCTACCCTAACACAGGTTTACCAGACAAGATGAGACGTCTAACAAATGTTTTTGTTGCAATGTTTTGCTTTAACAATGTGACCTGTGACGTGGCCTCATAGAGAATAAATGCAGTAACTTGGACAAGAGATGAAAATAATTCTAAATTATCAGAGTAGCACTGAAATAATAGAAGCACAGTGAACCTGCACAGAAAGGCAGCATACTTACATGTGCTAATTTATGAATTATAGTAGTATGGCTTTTCTCTTTTGTCTGACTTCCCTTCTATTGCAGATGTGTGTAAATTTCAGGCAATTTCTATGCCAAAAAGTAATTTGAACTGTAAGAAATCCATCAGCTCTCTTTGAAAGCTTCCTGCTCACTTCAGACTTCCAAAGCACAGAACTGTTAACTAAGGACGTGCCTCAGCATTCACACTTTCTCACTGATAGAGAAAGCACAACCAGAGCTGTGAACATTTTTCTCTAAAGATTACTTTATACTTCATTTACTGTAATTTTCAACAGACTATTTTGAGAAGCGTATACTTTATTAGGTTCAGTTCCACACTGTTTTTTTTTTCTGGTGAAAGCCTGTAATAGGTTTTAAGGAAAACTGAAACAAGTAAAATGCATCAGGAAGAAAACATACTTATGAAGCTTTGGATGGAGAAACTGATAAACATTTATCAAAAAGTTGAGATACTGAACAGGCTTTGTCTTACACAATTGTAAATTATTTTCTCTTTACATCCAAAGGAGTTTACATTTTAATGCCCTGAATTCTGAACTTTGATCTGAAACCTACCGGATGTTTCTATTTGTAAAGTGGACATAGCATCCATCTCTCTCACCTTAGCTTTTAATGGAAGTGGTCATTAACTGTTTCTCATTGGTTTGTCTCAGCTCCTGGCTGGCTCACCATTAAAGTCATCAATATATCCTGTTGGTAAGGTCCAAGAAAAGATTAAGAAATTAATTTAGCTAATATGCTAAGGGACCAAAACAAAAACAAAGGAGGAGGATCCAAAACAACTTATAAAATCACAGGCAAAAACAAAGACTAGCTTGATGTTGCAGTTTGAAAATTAGCAAAAGTTTCAAATGTATAGATTTGTGTCATGAAGAAAAAGGTGCATTTTGCACTTGCATTTGCAAGTGACCTGTTGTAGGAGAGGGGTGGACTAGGTTACATTATGAAAGAGGGCTGATGATCCTGCCCTGCCTCTTTCGCTGGGAGCTTTGCCCCAGCACACCCGCACGGAGCGCCAGGTATTTGTGACATAGTGTCTAGTTTGTGTGCAATAACCTGCTTAACCTTTTCTTCTTTTCTGTATACAGTGATTGATTACAAATTATTTTTTTTAATAGTGCGTGGTGTGTACCACCCAAGAAGTGTATTCACTGTGATTATATCCCTTTTTTTATGCTGAGCTTATGAGCATAAGACTGACAGTATCTTAAAAAAAATGTTGTTGAATAGCAGTAATACTGACTTTCTAAAACAAGTTATATTTTTTAAAATGTGTATGGTGACCAATCACGCATCATTTGCAATGTTGGTGCCAAAGAGTGCTCTTAAATGCTTATGTTGTTCCAACTGGGTAAAAAGCAAATCTTTTTTTTAATGCAGTGTAATGAACATTGTATTGGACTTTGGACATTTTTCTTGTACTGCACACCATACTCTCATTTTTTTCTTTGAAGCAAAATTTGCTATGCTGTATTTCCTAAGTGGGCTAGAGCCTCATATCTGTGATCGTGCCATACCTCTGCAACCTCATTAAAGCAGCCTCATCTGTCACTGCTAAAGAAGCTGTATGATTAAAAACACTCAGGAAAGGTCAATGAATCTAACTTACATCCACCTAGTGATAGCTGGAAGGTGCAACTTCCTGAGTTTCTGTTTCCAGATCATACTCTGAAAAGTGTTGACCAAAGGAAAAATTCACAGTCTTACATCTGCTGCCATCAGACCTGTCTTCCTCTCTGGAACAGTGCTACCCAAGCACAGGCAGCTACTCAAAAATATTTATGTACCTTCAGAAGAAAAATTAAAACTACACATGAAAAGACTGACTCTGGAGATGCTGAGGGAGTAGAGTTTGAAATGCAAGAGGATGCAAGATGGTACAGTATGGGGGTTTAAGATGCACGTAAAGGCCAAGGTTACTAAGGACAGATTATTAGCACTATCAGCCTTTACCTTCCTATGTGTACAGTGATCTGGTTGTTGTGGTCCTCTGCCTTTGGTACCTTGGAAGGGGAAGGAGGGTGGGAGGGAGAGAGGGAGAAGCAGCTCCTGCTCTGTATATCTTGTTCCATATCCCTACTTGTTCCTTAACCTGAAATTGAGGGTGCAATCAGATGCACCTTGTCCAGATTTTGGATGAATCTGAGAATCACTTCCCTTCTGGTGCATTAATATAACACTGTTAGTGGAAATTTTTCTGCTGTTTTGTTACGCTTGACTCTGGCCAATCTGCCACATATCAGTTGTGTATTCTGCATAATATCTGAGTAATCTGTATTCAAATATATTCATTGTAGACAGCAGCAGTAGAAAGGTAAGCACTTGCTATGGCATGCTCTGTTAATGTAGATAACCATGTCTTGCTATAATGGAAAAAGGAAATTCATTTAATACACCACTAATCAACAAAAGCATTTCCCGTGCTCCGTTTTAAAACTAGACGGTATTTCAGAACTGCATTCAATTAAAATAAGGTACAAATTAAGAACTGCAAACCAGGTTAAGTCACAGAAAATAAATAGAACTCACTGAATATTCAATGTATCAATTTTTCTTTTGGAAGACTTGAACTGATTCAAGTCAGCTAATGACTAGGTCATAAAATTGTTTACCCTGTATGCCACTGTGTAAAACTATTAGCAGCCAGCTATATTCATGAATCACCAGAATTTAAGTAATTGTGGACAAGTGGTTAAAACTAAACCCTGGCTACTGGATATTTTTATACCCGGCAGGTATAACAGAGTTTATATACTTCACTGAATGCTCCTATGTGTGTATTTCTAAAAAGTGAAAACTGCTTGTTTGCTCAGCTAAATATTGTCACACATGGGACAAGACTTCCCAGCCTGTCTTAGGTCCCAAAACTGAGCCCTGAGGGACACCGCTTGTGACTGGTCGCCAACTGGATTTCACGCCGTTCACCACCACCC
>JAOXOE010032926.1:0-10609 GCA_028565055.1 Phoeniculus purpureus
CTAGCAGTTAGATACTAGGACAAAGGTTGGACTCGATGACCCTGGAGGTCCTTTCCAGCCATGATGATTCTGTGATACTGTGATTCTGAAATTAATTGGAGTCTTTCCATAACAAAAAGTCAGGATTGCCTTAAATCCTATTTGCTCCTAAATGATAAGAATAGCAGTAGTTAGTGATCTCCAGTTTCATCTCAGCACCCTATTGTCACTGCCCTCTGCAGTCTTCTCCCTTTACCAAGAATGTTTTTTAAACTTGAGTTTTTCATTTCCAGTTCCAGTGTTGGTGGACTAAATTTGAAAGAGCTTTGGCTTTCATTATCAAATCATCAGCACCACAAAACCACAAGCACCAAAACCAACCCCACATGAGAATGCTCTTCAGCTCTGCCACTGACTGACTACTTCTTGTCCTCTGAGCTTTTTGTGGTTTGGAGTATTTGTTCATTTTGATTCTTTAATCAATGAAACTAGACTATTGAGCTTTGAGAAGGAAAAGAGAGACAACTCCTTCATTTTATAATTGGTAGAAATTTTGACTTCAATCCTGTGTCTTTAATAGCAGAAGTCGGTAGTAGAGAAAAGCAACAGTGCTGCATATTCTCCCTTAAGTGCAGACGGTACTGAAGCAGATTTTAAGATCGAGATGAAAATTAAACTCCATTCACTTGTCCTTGTTTCTCTTCTGGGAACAGCACCTCCCACCCCCAACCAAAGAAACAGATTCACAGAATGCGAGTTATGTCTCAAATTGGGCGATCAAACGTTAACTAAGATCTGTGCAGAGAGAATCAGCTTAAAGGTTTTAGTTCTTTCCTGCACCAGGACAGAAGTTGATAGCCAAAATCAACTAAGTGCTTCTCCACTCCCCTGTGATGAGTTTTTCCAACAGGACATCACAATGAGTGCTGTGACTACTGACAAGGCAGGAGTTTTACAGACAAGCGCCAGTTTAAATACGTTCAGTCTTTCATCGAAACGTCCACCAGAAATCAGCTCTTGCAGAAGCAGGCTACACGTCTGTGCCGCCCACGATTATACACCAGCGTGCCTTGGCCATTTCCCCGTCCCAAAGAAACCGTCACTTGCCTGGCACAGCCAAAATCAGACCGTGAAGCCAACGCTGTCGAAACCAGCTCTTGCCCATGAGCGCACAGCTGGGGGGTCTTCCCCACTCTGCTGCCATCTGTTGGCAGCACTTTGGTTCTGCATCTGAGGCGCTCGCACCGCTTCCACTGTTCCAGCACGAACCTTGTCGCCCATGTTTCTTGGCCAACCGATCACGCCCTGTCACATGTCCAATTCAACACACTAGCAAAACCTTCTGAACCCCTCACTCATTCTCGTCCAGCTACAGTCCTGTCTGTTGGAGCTCACGAGCGACTACTTCCTCCTGAGGTTTTTGTGCACTTTCTGACAGAACTCACAAGAGCAGTGAAATACTGTCCCACGACCTAAAAGCGTAACAAACAAAACACAAAGATGGTATTTTCTTTAAATTAAGCTTAGTAAGTTACGCAGCGTACAATGCTCAAACGCTACCTAGCTTTAACGTACTAAAAAAGTACTTCATTACCAACTGCTAATGTCTAGGCTAATACCCCGCTTGTACCCACAGCTAAGGTGTGAGCAAGGCAAAAAATGGGCAATGGCTTTACGTAGGCAAAACCTTTGGAACACTAACTGTATTCTGGAACCAACAGAAGCACTTTCGAAGAAGGAAAACAAGACGTCTTAAATGGAGAAGTCACATTGCCCAAGCTCTGGCCTCCAACTGCACATAACTCACTAGTGACAGTGGACGCCACGAGGGTTTTCCCTAAGCTCCAGGGAACAAAAAGAAACGAATGGCAAAATACACCCTCATGCTTTATGCAGCTAACCTTTGTTTTGTCCCCTTGCCTGCAGATGTAGGCATTACCTCTTTCTGTAGAAGCAAGACATTCTTTTCAGTAACTACTAGCTGAAGTTCAATGTCTGCACATGTCTCCCAAGGATCATGTTGACAGGATTCTTCAAGGAGCCTGCATGTGTTTATTTAGCCTTTGCTCTGTTTTCTCACTGTCAGGCTCATCCTGTAGCAACAAGATCTAAACTTTGGAGACATAAACTCTGTTTTATACTACAGGTGCACAGAAATGACCTGACATGCTCTCTTTGTACTTTGAAAATAATCTTACCTTCTCCAAGGATCAAATGGCCCTTCCCCAGTCTCATTCATTTGGCTAAGCACATGGGAAGCTCAGTTCTCTCATACTTCATGAGCCACCGCGAGCCACTGGGTAATGAAGTGATAATTTTGTCCAGTTAAAATCCACAAAAGCTTCTGTTACTGATGTTTCGCCTTCTAAAAACCAGGTCTATCTTAACTCAAATGCAGCATCTGTACAGCTCTACATCCAAACCAAACCACACATTTTGTGACCTCTTCCTGTCCAGCTGTGCCATCCCTTCTTCCAACGCTCTTTGAAAAGTTGATGCAGAACACTGCTCTTGATGCACAGAAGCCAAGGTAGAGCCAACAAGATGATGCCGTATTCACCCACCGCAATGAACAAGAAGTCTACATCAGGACTCCTAGTGAAGTCTTGATAGCACCCTCAGCTATGTCAGCAGACTCCAGAGAAAATGATTGAAAGACTGAAAGCTCAATGTTTAGTTTTGTCCAACGTAGGGACGCTTCTGCAACTGCCGTCCCGGGCCAATTACAAGTATTTCAGTACTTCAGCAGCACTTTACAGTCTCAGCACACTCTATTCAGTGTTTTTACAGACACAGAGACTATTTAATAGACGATTTTTAAAATCTACATTTGTAGATGTCCTGCTTTATTTTCTACATACATGAGGCTAAAATAAGAACTTTTTTTTCCCCCGTTTAAATATAAATCAAATCACACACTCTCTGTAGGAGAAGCTTATACAAGATGCTGCCAGTTTGACACTAAAGCAATTCAGTAACCTACACCATTCTGAGAGAAAACATTGTACCATCTTCATGGGAAACAAAGCTCGAGTCTTTGACTTTTATATGGGTAAGACTCAGATGCAGGACCTTGTGCTTTGACTTGTTGAACCTCATGCAGTTTTATCCTAAAAGTAATTGAAAAGTTACTTTATTAACCTTAAGAAAGATGAAAAAATTAGTAAAAGTAATCGTGCATTCCAAACAGTTTATTAAGTAAAATACAAAAGAAGCTCTTGGGTGCTGGAAGCCCTCATGCTTCAGCCTTACAGTGGCCCCATCATGTGTTAATGATTACATACATCCATTCATTACCAAAAATAGTTTCCTCTAGAACTATGCACAAAGAATATTTGTCCACAGTGAATGTCAATCTTGGCTAGTCTGCTTGGAGCACGGTTACTCCTAGCTTTACAGAGGCAAAAATCCAGAAGTCGACTTTGTGTTAGCAGTGAATCTTTTACAACAGGATTTTTTATTCATTCATTTAGCAGAATCTAAACCCTGAGATCTTGACTGTATCTGTGTAACAAGTTATCACAGCACACAGATTACTACACCAAAACCGTAGTTGGCTTAGATGGAAAGAGCATCTCTCTCCCTCCCTCTTACTCCCTACTCCTTTCCTTTTGGTCTCCTTAGGAAACCTGAAGTAGGATCTTCCTGACCATTTTCATATGCCTCAAGAAATAAGCGCCTGCTACCGGTACGACAACACTTGCAAGCCTATTAAATAATGGTCATGGAATCAGCAGGAAGGGAAAGAGACAACAAAAGTGACGTTTAATATGCCCACTCTCTTACAGAAGTCTGAGTGCCTGGCAGTGGGAAGCGGGCGCCGCGTTCTCCCAAGTACAAGCATAGTGTGTAGAAAACGTTCAGCGTCTCACAAACGTTTTAAAAGTTAGCAGCATGGAAGCTGCTCACACATTTCTCCCTTTAAAGTTCCTTTAAAGTTGTCTACCTCCCCCCTCCCCACTAGTTTTTTTTGGACGCAGACAAAAATTGCTCCGTTCCTGCTTGGAATCCAAAGAACAGGAAGTAACGTCTGAGCTCCACAGAGATTCATTTTTATTTGCTCTCAGGACGTGGCAGACTCAAAATCTGGCTTCAGCTCTCAGTATCCTTAAAGGACCTAACTTCTTTTTTTCTTTCTGGCAGGGAGCATTGCTGGAACTTCAAGCTCAGCCAAAACAGACAATAAAACAGTCAGAAGCCACAACGCCAAAAATGCAAAGGCCTCAGCACCCAGAGCACAACTTTACCCTTTTTTTTTCTCCCCCTCCCCAATGATTTACACAGGAAACTGTAAAAAAAAAGAAGAAAATGATCTTTGTCCTAGAATGACCTTCCATTTTAAAGCCGGCTCCGAACATCTAAGGCCCACTGGAGCCGAGCTACAGAATGATCCTGCTCATCTAAGCCGACAGACCTTTTTGTAATCCACATGTTTTATTGTTGTGTTCTTCTGAACGTCTCACGTTGTTCTGCTTCTTGGGAGAAAATGCTTGTGTGAAACAGCGACATGTGGAATCTCTCACACAGCACATACGCAGCTTGGTTCAAGAGGAGCCTTTTTCCCTCCTCCCTCACCATGCACAGTTTTCAACAGCATTCCCACTGGCAGCCAGCCTTGCTATTTTCTAAGCCAAAGAGCCTCCATTGATTCAGAACTCTCGTTACATTGCAGCAAAACAGATTTTTTTTTACCCGGGGTGGTTGGTTTTTCCCTTTTCTAGATGGGTCTGACCAGCAAGTAGTGACATTAAAACTATGTGAAAGGACCAGCAAACAGGTACAGATTGTCTGTTTGCAACAGGAAGCCAGGCAGGATGGATCTGGAAGCTGTATAGAAAGTGTGGAGGGAAAGACCAAAATAGATTGAAAAAGAGGACACTGTCCTTGTCTTCCTTACTGCATTAATCCCCATGTGGAATTAGAAGCTAACTAGTCAGTATTTCCTTTCCACCATATAGAAGTGAACCTACGTAACTGCAGAAGATGTCTGGAAGCCACACAAAGCCTTCTGTTTATTAACAAGTCAAAGAACTACTCCTGCAGAAGCCTGTGTCCAGTTCAGAAACTAGAAACAGCAAAACAAAGGCTCGGTGCAAAGTGCACCTGAAAACCGCTGACCAATCTTCTCTTTCTGAGGACAGAAGGCAAAGAACAACCATGACAGCTGCGTCAAGGAAATCGTAGTTACAGTAGAAGAAAAAAGACTTTCTGGGAGGGTGCAAAGTACTTCTGCAAAGCTCCTGTGAGGCCAAACATTAGAAATCTGTGTAGCTGTAAGGAAGAAGACAGGAAAGACCATCGAATCAGTGACAATTCAGAGGAACTGAGGTATTGACTCACTTTGAAACAAGTGGGGCAAAATGGCACACTAGTGTGAGCTGGTGAAAACCTTCTAGCTGAATCAGTAGAAACCTGGTAGTGATCACAACGGGGAGGTAAAAAAAAAAGTTCTTAGAAAACCTCACGACGCTGACATTTTGGGTCGCTGGGCTCAGAAAACAAACTGCAGTGGGTATGGTGAATAGAAGCACAAAGCAGGTGGTATCTGGCCTGCCTGGTACTGATCGTATAAATAAAACAAAGCAAAATTCAAACAAAAGCATATTTGCCCAAATTGGAACAAAAAACCCGAAAACCCCTCACCCACCATCAGCCAAGGAGACAGAAAAAGGATGCTATAATTTATTAAATGAATCCTGGTAATTCTTTAAAGACTGATTGTCTGTTTGGATGCTCAATACACAAATATTCCCATGAAAAGATGCATCTTGTCACATGAAGTTACAAGGGCAATGATCATGTGGCTGTAATTTCAAACGAACTGTGGACTTCTAAAAGAAAACAAAAAAAGATTTTTAAAAAAATAAACCACAGTGGAAGCTGACAAATCTCTGGTGAAAAGATGTTCCCCAGGACGCCTGGGTTTCCAAAGGCAAAATCAGGCTTTTGATTACAGACGGGCTGGACACAAAGTTCTGCTTTGTACCTTGTGAAAACTCAAGTCCCTCACGAACCTATTCTGCAAAGGAAGTCCTGGCTGCTGGTTATGAAAATGCATCACGCAGAAGCACAACTACCAACTCCGCTGTGGCCACTGGCACTGCAAGATGTTCAATGTCTATCACCATAGGGCTCTACGAGCGCATGCACACGTGCTCTGCCTGCTCTCCAAATTGTCTGGCTCCCAACACAGCGCAGGCTCAGTGCTGCACTGAACAAAGACCCAGCTGTCTGGAGATAAATCTCAAATGTTTTGCCTTTAGTTGTTTATAGCCATAAGGCCAATCTTATGTACAAAGGGCTCCCTATAGGAACATTTAAAACTGTCAAGCTCTTTCTTTGTTAAATCATCAGCTTACATCCCAGTCTTTACTCAAAAATAAACTCCAATTTAACCCATCTCTAAGTAATTCAGTCTTCAGCCCTGTCCTGGAAGTCACACACAAGAAATAACAACAGGCAGTAGAATAGAAATCACCTGAATTTTTGCGATACTATAAACCTGTTACAGTTTTAAGACTGTGGTACATATAGTACCTTAGAGTGGCAGAACACTGCTGCAGTACACTTTAATAAGAAACATCAACACCCTTAGGATCTGTAAACGCAAAGGACAAATCATGCCCAAAGAACGTCAAAGATCTCCATTTGCAGCTTGTACTTGGGTCACTGACTTCTAATGTATATACAAACGACAGCTCAAAGAGATGAGATCAGAACACACAGACCACTTCCACAGCAATGTAAGGTGAAAGGGCTCATCTAAGACCTAGGAGCAACAAAGCAGAGAGAGAGCTGATTCAAAACCAGATAAATTTTTGCTCTAATAGGACTACTCACTCAACTTTAGCAGAAACCCTCTGTGTGCTATTTACTAGTAGCAAATTCTCTGTTAAAGACCTAAGAGGAAAAAACCACTCCATCCCTGTATAGGCTTTATCAACCCCATGAACACTTTTCAAGCGACAGCAGAGTGGTTAGGTTGGCCTAGAACCAAGAAAGCAAGCAAAGACTGCAGGAACCAGAACAAGGTCAATTGTCTCAACAGCAGGCAAAAAAAAAGCATGCTGGCTAAATTTAATCAGCTGCTTCCTTTGTTTTGTATCAGAAAGAGGCAGAGTACAGACCGGGTGACACTTGTGACCAAAAGTGCTTGTTTAATTGTAACTTTAAAAGATGTGAACTTCATCCCACTTCCATATCCATAATTCTCACAATTGCATGTCCAACCCAGAGCCATCTTCAAAATAAACAGCTGTTGAAAGACTCCAAATTGTGCAGCAGCTCTGCACTCTGCCTGTCTTTAGAGATTCTTTTGCAGATTCCCTCACTCACCACTAAGAGAGCAAAACAAGCCATTCGTCAGGCTACCTTAGGTTCTCTCCTCTCCACACAGAGCCCTTTTTTTTGAGATTCAGACTGTCAGCATCTTTCTTGAGAAGGCAGCAAAGTTGGCAAAGGACTGAGTTACAACATCTACTAACTACCATCAGTTGCACAAACTGCAGTGCATGACAGCTGGCGGGACGGTGAAGAACAGTCCTTGTTAGAGATGTGCAATTGAACTCAGTAACCATATCCAAGTCCTGAATCAAAGGCCTGAGAGGAAACATGGTGAAATTGTAACCCATGAGGAGAGGATGAACGATTTGCCTTTGGTGGTACAAACTCAAAACACCCTGTTTAATAGCCCTTCTCTTCAATGTTAAGATGGAATCTGTGACTAGAGGCCTGCTGTAATACATCTCTCAGTTGGAAAGAAAACAGGAAAGAAGGGGACAGCAGTAACAGTTACAGCTAAAACAGAAAACGGTCAATCCCCAAATTAAGTATTAAGGTCATGGTTTGAAGTTGTCCTTCCCATTACCATTTCTTTGTTTTAAAGTACGGAAAGCTGAGAAGAATCAAGATGAGTTGGGAACATGAACTCCATTTCCCACCTGTAACATGGTCACTTACCGTGTCAGTGGACATCCTAATGAACATTTGAATGTTGGCCAATTCTGTTAGCCAGTTGCAGGGGCCAGTCAACTCAAAGGAAAGGCACTGCAGACCTTGATGTGTGTTTATCTGCGATCTACTCTGAGCCAATGTGCAAATTCAAGTTCCAGTTAACTGAACCAAGAAGGTTTAGAAAACACCTGAAAAGCAGTTTGAGATTACTTAGGAGTCACACTCAAGGTCCTTAAAAATGTATCACTAAAGCAAAAACACTTTGGAGTTGTATATAGGTAACACACACATCACTAGCACTGTGGTAATGAACCAGCCATGTAATTCTACACCATGTGAGAGACTGAACGTAGAGAAGTTCATAAAGTCACTTTACATTCTTTTTGTAGAACTAACTAAATCAAAACAGGTTAGAGAGGGATAGAAATGTCCCTCAGAGAAATGCCAATATCCCACAGGCAGTGTCCATGCTCCAGTTCGTTCAGCGATAGGTGTTCTAGCATTGACAAGGTAATTAAAAATACTCGAGCCATTAGTACTGAGCCCCATGGAACTGAACAGTTTTCATTATTGAACCTATTCTGTAAGAAAGAAAAACAGATCAAAACCAGCCTTCAAAATGAAAAGTGAAGTCCCACTAAGGAAAAAAAAGGAAAACTCAAATGAGTTAATCAAAACCTAATTATTCCCATCCTGCTGGCAGCTAAGTCAAGCCAGAGTTACAAATGTGTTCAGATTCACTAATTCAAAGGGCTGCCTGAAGAGGGAGAGATTAAGAAAAAACTAAAGGTCACTGACAAAAAAATTAATTCATAGGTCTCCTCCCTTTTCCCTCTCAACCCCACCTGCCCAAGTTCAGGCTCTGAAAGAAAGTCCTACTTACGATCGCCTTATGCCAATCTTACCTAAGGCAACAGGTAACCAGGCCCCCCAGAAGAGCAAAGCAAACAGTGGCTGTTGACCTTCTCCTTCCCTGGCAAAGGCTGCCACACACGTGTCTCACCACAGCTCAGCACCCCCCCGTCTCACAGACAGCTCCTTCACAGCCGGTCCCCACCACGCCGTTCCTCTTCCACCAGAAAAGCCCTTTCCCCACCTTTCCTCGCAGCTGTTTCACCCCTCTTCCCACGGGCTGCGAGGGCACCTCAGAACACTGTCACTGTCCCCCAACACAAGGACTGTGCCAGAGTCTGCCTGCTGCTCCATGACCCCCTGCCTGCTCCCACCCTACGGGCCCCTCCCAGCCCTGCCGGAGCTGCCCGCACGTCCCCGGGCACAGAGGCGCCTCCTGCCTCGCACCTTTCGGCTCTTTCAGGGTCTGTGGGGATTGGGGTTCTGGCAGGCGGGGAGAGAGGAAGTGTCGTCGCGTTCGGGGAGGGTTCTCCGAGAGCCTCTAACCCTCTCCCCGCTAACGGGGCCCCTCTGCGTGCGGCTCTGCCTCGGCGCAGCCCGTTCTCCCCCGGCCGGGGCTCGGTGGTGGCGGGAGCCGCCGCCAGCCCTTCCCTGTCTCAGCCTCCCTCCCCGCGTCCGGCGAGGGCAGGGAAGAGCCGGCACCCCTGAGCCGCCGTGCGGGGCTCTCCCGGCCCCAGCGCTCTGCGAGGACCTGGGGGCGACCACAGCGTCCCGGCCCGCAGCCTCGCAGCGGGCTTGGGCAAGAACCCCCGTTAGCCGAGGGGAACCCCTGGTAGCCCAGGGGCTGCCCCTGCCCGCGTGTGGCTCACCTTCCGGCTGGCCCGGCAAGTCGGCGCGGCCCAGGCCCGGTCACAAAGGCGGCCAACAGCGGCGCCGCGCACCTGCTGCGGTCTGGCGGCGGCGAAGGCTCGGCCGCGGGGCTGCGGCGGTGCTCGGGGAGCTGCGGGCCGAGGGCTGCGGAGCCGGCCCGGGATGCGCCGGGGAACCACGGCGGCACCGAGCGCACATCCCGCGCAGCGCGGGGCGCCCCGCAGCAGGAGCGGGAGGTTCGGCTGCGGCGGGGATTTGCACAGTCACCTCGAGAGAGCGCTCGGGTTGGGTGCGTTGGGGTGGTTTGTCTTTTGCTGCATAATGAAGGGCCCTCCATGCATTGAATCAAATTCACCTAGCAAACCATACTCTGAGGTTTATTCCTAGACCAGTTGGCAATCTCTGACTTAACTGACTGAGCAATGCGGCAGGAATCGTTTAGAATCACAGAATTATAAAGTGGCCGGGGTTGGAAGGGACCCCAAAGACCACCCAGTTCCAACCCCTGCACGGGCACGGACACCTTTGCTAGAGCAGGTTACTCAGAGCCCCAGACAACCTGGCCTTCAACACTGCCATGGATGGATGGGGCAGCCACAACTGCCTTGGGCAGCCTGTTCCAGCATCTCTCCACCCTCACAGGGAAGAATTTATTCCTCACGTCCATAGTGGGGATGGAGAAGCTTACTGTGTCACTTGTTACCTCACTAACCTTGCAGGCGTGGCAGGATGTAAAACGGCTACGTGCGGAACAATAAACGTCTTCTCTTTCACCCCGGAAGAGGAGTCCGTGTCATCTGCCACTACACATGACCTTTCAAAGATGATGGAAAGTGGCCTGGCAATAACATCTGCCACTTCTACAATGTCTACAAATGTTTGAGGAGTGGGTGTCGGGAGGATGGCACTGGGCTGTTCTCGGTGTCATGTAGTGATAGGACGAGGGGCAGTGGTT
>JAOXOE010032927.1:0-10609 GCA_028565055.1 Phoeniculus purpureus
AAATATTATATGTAATAATGTATAATATTGTAATAATTAATAAGACTTTACTTTAAATATTTTAATACTTGATCCAATAAATAATACTTTAAATAATGCAAAATACCATACTACTTTAAATATTATTTGAAATAATACTTTAAATCATTGAAAGAATGGAAAATGCTGTAATTATACTGAAAATATTACTTAAAATATGAAAGTATTACTTTAAATATTAATTTATTTAAATAATGGAAATATATGGAAAATTAATGGAAATAATGGAAACAATGGAAAATACTTGAAATAATAGTAAATAGTATAAATAATAATACATTAAGTAATTAAATGCTTTCAATAATAGCAAATCCTTTAAATAATCATTATTAACCCCATTCTGTATACAGATAATCAGCTTCTGATGTCTCTGTGTTTTACCTTTCTTTTGGTAGCCGGGAGAAGCTGTGGATTTGCATGGAGTACTGCGGCGGGGGATCCCTCCAGGATATTTACCATGGTACTTCCAAACTTATTTTAACTTTGGAACCGACTGGAAGGTTTCTGTAAAGAAATGAAAACAATTAATAAGCAAATTAACAGGGAACGGTTGGTTCTGGTCAGGCGCCACACACAGGGTTATTTCAGAGCATGAAGAGTTGGTTCTACCTACAGACGAGATTATTTTTGGAGCATCTTTCAAATAATACGATCATCACTTGGGGTTCACGTCCTGCTGTTCCAGTGTAGAATGACCTTAATTTTTTAATCCTCACACAGTTTTATTTTTCTCACTGCCCCAAAAACCTTGAGTTATTGCAGTGAGAGCTCTTCACCCACATCTTGACTCTGCCATAAAAACCAGCATCTTATCTGCTTTCTGAAGGGGTGGAAAACCCTCTAGTCTGAAAGTTCCCAACCAGAAACCTCACTGATTGTATATGGAGACTGTACTTAGTGTGAGGAGCAGCAGTTCTCACTGGAAAACGGCAGAATTTGATCTTAAAAGGGTAAAAATCACCATTCTTCCCATTTGTGGGTAATACCACACCACTCAGGACTATTTTCCCCTTGGAGATTTCATCTAGAACTGTTGATCATGTCAAAGAATTTGCTGGAAAATCAGTCTGGGGTCTTGTTCCGCCTTTAAGTCACAACATTTCTGAGTCTCTGAATACTAGAGCTCCTTCTGCTTTGTTTTTCAGCCAGTTAGTACTAATGGCTTCAAAAGGATTCTGCATCTCACTGGCCCCCATGCTGTTTCTCATGTTAAAATTAGGAGCAGAATTATCACTGGAGTTGTATTTTACCCTCCTGAAAATACAGCGTTTTACCCCACTGCCGCATCACTTGTCAAATGACAGATTGTCCAGGTTCCTCTGTTGCTGTGGGCTATTGTGTTCCTGCGCTGGGCTATTTGGTTTTTATACAGAAAGCCTTTCTGTCTCAGAAGCAAACAAACCCATCTTTTGAGCTCAGCTTGTGTAAAATTGGTCTTGGTGTCTTTTTTTCTCACGGAGATGCGCTTTTTGGCTGTTTCACAATGTTGTTTGTGTGGTGATGGTTGTAGACTTATACAGGGCTATTATCTTTGTGTTCGCAGTCACAGGACCCCTGTCAGAGCTACAGATTGCCTATGTGTGCAGAGAAACTCTACAGGTACTGTACTTCCATGCTGTAAACTGTTTGCTCTAGGTATACAGAGTAAGTGCAGGAGATGATTTCAGAAAGCTCTGTGATACTTTCACTTACATCTGTGAGCACTGGGAATCCATTTAACCAGTTCCCTATCACAGAATCACTCTGTTTGGAAAAGACATCAAGTCTGGGATCATAGAGTCCAACCATCTACCCTACCTTACAAGTTCACCCCAACACCTCATCCAAATGATCTTTAAACACATCCAGGGATGGCAACTCAACCACCTCCCTGGGAAACCCATTCCAGTGCTTGACCACCCTTTCTGTGGAAATATTTTTCCTAATATCCAGTCTAAATCTACCCTGTTGTAACTTGAACCCGTTCCCTCTTGTTCTATCACTGATTGCTTGTGAGATGAGACCAGCACCAACCTCTCCACAACATCTTTTCAGGTAGTTGTAGAGAGTGATGAGGTCTCCTGTCAGCCTCCTCTTCTTCAAACTAAAGAGCCCCAGCTCTCTGAGTCTTTCCTCATAAGGTTTATTCTCTAGGCCTTTCACCAGCTTTTCCTATAGGAAATAAAGATCTGCAGTGATGCAGCACAAGTATTTTGCTTTAATTCATTGCCAGAGCAGGGCTGCCTCTGTGTGGGAATTTTTATAAAGAGAAGACAGAATCACAAAACTATTGAGGCTAGAAAAGCCCTCTGAGCTCATCCAGCCCACCACAGGACCTAACATCAACACGTCAGCCAGACCGGAGCACTGAGGGCCACAGCCAGGCTGTCCTTCACCACCTCCAGGGATGAGGACTCCACCACTGCCCTGGGCAGTCCGTTCCAGAGTCTGATCACCTTTTCTGTGAGGAAGGGCTTCCTAACCCTCCCCTGGTGCAGCTTCAGGCCCTGCCCTCTCCTCGTGGCGCTGATTGCCTGGGAGAAGAGCCCAACTCCCACATCTCTGTGGATTCCATTACAGGGCTACCATCATAAAGCTGCTGCTGTTCCTTTGATAAACCCTGTTGGTTTCAGGGAAGCAGTGAGGATGGTTCTCTGCAGGCTGGGCCCACACTGTAGTCAGGGCTGATCTCACCCAGAGTTCTTACACAGCAGCTGTTTAGGACAAATTGTTGACGCATTTTAACGCTCCTGCTTGTTCTGCAGCAGTAAATACTCACAATCTGCGGAGGAAGAACCACCGTGACCCCGCAACTAGAAGTCTGTTTCAATTTCTGATTGCTATTAACTAGAAATGCAAGGCAAGATGATGCAGGCAGCTGGTTGCTTTAAAGAAACTTTCCTTTCCCCACTCTATATATCCATGTGAGAGACTTGCAAGGTTGCACACCTTTCCCTGAAGCACTGGCTGTACTGGTTACTGCTGGGGGCAGAGGTGGAGGAACTTGTGTTCTTCATTTCTCCTTGCTGCAGGAACTTGTATTGCTGGAAGGGCAGCTTGAAGGCTGAAGTAGCTGCTTGTTGAAAGCCTTTGGGACATCAAAAATGTAGTTTTAATGTTAATAAAAGGAAAAGGTGACGCATCTCGAGGTTTGTTTTGAAAATCCAGTGATATGTTAAACGTAATCCCGGACTGGTCTGAACGAGTCTTCACGTGTGTTGGCTCGAGCAGAGAGAGATGAAGAACAGAACCCAGTGTTCCTCTCATCTGAGATTTCTCCACTTTCAAATAAAATATTTCAGTTTATTAAGTGGAATTGGCTTCACAGTGTGGAAACAAACAGCAAAACCCCTCAATGGACTCTTATGGTCAAGAAGGCCAAGAGGGTGTTGGGATAGATCAAGGGAGGTTCTTCTACCTCTTTATTCTGCTTTAGTGAGGTCACACCTGGAATCCTGCGTCCAGTTCTGGTCTCCGCAATTCAAGAGGGGTAGAGAATTAATTGAGAGAGTTCAACACAGAGCTGCGAGGATGACTGAGGGTCTGGAACAACTGCCTTATGAAGGGAGATTGAGAACATTGGGACTTTTCAGTTTGGACAAAAGCAAGCTGTGAGGGGATTTAATCACTGTCCACAAATCCAGGAGGGCTGGGTGCCAAGCAGAAAGGAATTCTCTCGGTTCAGTGGCGTCAGACAGGACAAGGGATGATGGATGCCAGCTTGAACACAGGAAATTTCACCTCAATCTGAGAAAAAACTTGTTTCCAGTCCAGATTATTATCAGCCAGGGAGGCTGTAGAGTCCCCTGCTCTGGAGATGTTTCAGCCCTGGCTGGATGCAGGTTTGTGGAGTTGATTGAGAATTTTTAGGTGGTTCTGGCTTTCAGTGATTGAGCAGGAGGCTTGGACCCAATGGCCTTTGAAGGCCTCTTCCAATCCTAATTAACTGGGTAACCTGTGTGTTAACACCTATTTTGTCTTTTCTTTCCAGGGTCTGGCTTATTTGCACATGAAAGGCAAAATGCACAGAGACATCAAGGTGAGAACTGGGAGAAACCTTACCTTTCCAGAGCAGAAAATCATTCCTGATAGATTTTTAATTTTCTATTTATTCTGTTTCAGGGTGCAAATATTCTACTAACAGACCATGGAGATGTCAAATTAGGTAAGTTGTCTGAATTTAATCATCAGACAGCAAGCAAATTTGGAACATTTTAATTTGATCATTAAAAGCTACAGATGGCACCACCTGGGATCCTTCCATTTAGCAAGTCGCCTCTTGTTTTTATCGTTTCATTAAGACCAAAATAAATCATCAGGAAGCAGAGACCGTGACTCCTATAAGAATATTCAGCTATTTTAAGGCTTTGTTTATCGTAGAACAGCATCTGCACAGCAAAGGTTGAGCTTGCTGCAAATGATGAAGTGCAGTCATAGAACCCCAAACTGGTTTGAGTTGGAAAGTGACTCAGAGCTCACCCAGTGCCAACACCCTGCCATGGGCAGAAACACATCTCACCAGACCAGGTTGCCCACAGCCCTGTCCAACCTGGCCTTCAACACTTCCAGGGATGGAGCAGCTGCAACCTGTTCCAGGGCCTCAGGACCCTTCCAGGGAGGAATTTCTTCCCCTGATGTCATCTAAATCTCTCCTCTTCTAGCTCGAACTCATCCTCCTTGTCCTATCACCAGAGTCCCTGGTATAAAGTCCCTGTGCAACTTCCCTGTAGCCTCTTCAGGCACTGGAAGCTGCTGTAAGGTCCCTGACCCTAACCCTGAAACTTCTCTTCTCCAGCCTGAACAGCCCCAGTTCCCTCAGCCTGTCCCCATAAACACATGAGCTGCTGCTCACCTTGCTGTGTTGGGATGAGGGCGGTTGTACAGTAGCTGCATCGCTGCTCTTCAGAAAAGCTTGTAGTAGAGTCTGGCTTTATAAAGAGTAAAGAAAAACCTCAAAGAGTAAAACCTTGAAACCGATAGATTCCACAAACTGCATTAAACTTGGGTCACACACTGATACCTTCCTTCTGCCCACTAAGCCAGTTAGAGTTACCCACAGTTATCCCCCTGCTATCAAACTACACAAGGAATAAAAATTAAAGTACTCAAACGGTGGGTTTGTCCCTCAAACAGAGCCTCCAGAAATGAAACCAAGTGGACCCCCGTGGTTCCTCCCTGAGTAACAGAGAGATAGCATCGTGCATTGGAATCAGAACTGCTTTTCCTTTTGAGTAAAATAGAATATCTACAAAATTCCATGGGGCTGTATGTTCACCGTATGGAGAGATGGAAAATTAAGCAGGGAGAGAGACAAGGTCATGAGGCAGCTGTTCTGAGAGACCAGATGTCTCCATTTGAAGTCATGTCTTTGATTTGAAGTCGTTAGCTGATCTCATTAATAATCTCTAACTATCGAAGCTTAATGAATTTTTAATCTTAATAAGAAACATGATCCTTCCTTCAGAATATGCAACTTCCTAGAGTCTAAAATGAGATTTCTAAGGCTCTAATTCTGTTTTCCAGCTGACTTCGGTGTAGCAGCAAAAATAACAGCCACCATTGCGAAGAGGAAATCATTTATTGGCACCCCATACTGGTAACAAACCGCTGTGATTATCTGCAGAGCTAAGAATCCTCACACAGACACCCTGGAGTACACACAGATATTTTTAAATATAGACAGTAGTGGTACCAGTTGCCTTCCTTCCCAGTCAGAGTGCCCCAAGGACAGAAGTCTGGGAAGCTGTGATTGTGCTCAAGCATGATCTGCTTGATAATTGATTAATGCAGAAGATTCTCCTTTTTTCTCTGGACACCTCATGGTCATTTACTTTCTTACAGTGAATTCATACACTACACAGAATTACAGAATCCCTAAATGATTGAGGCTGGAAAAGCCCTCTGAGCTCATCCAGCCCACCCCAGGACCTAACATCACCACATCGGCCAGACCAGGGTGCTAAGGGCCACAGCCAGGCTGTCCTTGAGCACCTACAGGGGTGGGGAATTCCACCACTGCCCTGGGAGGAACGGCTTCCTGACATCCAACCTAACCCTCCTGTGGCAGCTTAAGGTCCTGCCCTCTCATCGTGGTTCTGGTTGTCCCTACCTGAGTACAGTCTCCCTTCAGGGAGTTGTAGAGAAGGAGAAGGTCCCCCCTGAGTCTCCTCCAGGCTAAACACCCCCAGCTCCCTCAGCCTCTCCTCATCGGGCTTTCCCTCTAGTCCCTTCCCTATCCTCTTTGCTCCTCTGCACCTGCTCCAGCCCCTCAATCTCTTTCTTGAAGTGAGGGAGCCAGAACTGTCCCCAGTATTCGAGGGGAGGCCTCCCCAGTGCCCAGTACAGGGAGAGAATGACATTCCTAGCCCTGCTGGCCACACTGTTGCTGATCCGAGCCAGGCTGCCCCGTTCAGCCGGTTGTCAAACAGTTGAGTAAACTCAACAAACGCTTCTCCATTTCAGTGAAGAGAGAGCAGTGGAGAAAACCCCAATGTTAAATGATTTTTTTTTTAATCAGCTCTGCTGATTAGTGTCTTTACAAAGCAACATTTAATATGCAAATAGATTGTTGAAATTTGGGATTATAAATGCAAATGGAACCGCTGTTGTTTTCTGCCATTACCTCAGGCTGTGTTCTTGATACAGACTGAAGGCTGCTGCACAGCCTAACCCAGACAATGGCTTTTGATTGTTCTCTGCCCTCTTTGTGGGTTGGAGAAGGAGGGCTGAGGGCAGGAAGAGTATCTGGTCATTAAAAGCCTTTCACCAGGAACCTTGAGACTAGTTCTATTCTTGGTGCTGCTGTGAGACCTTGAGCTGGGGCAGAACAGTCACCTCTGTCATTTCTCTGCTCGGTGCCAGGTGAGAGTAAGGAGATGTCAGACTGTCCCTGACTTACTCACTTTGGGGAGGTGTTTCTGCCCTGGAGCTGTGTGAGGCACTTGGAGCCCTCTCAGAAGTGGCTGGCTCCCACTAAGTGGTGCCTTGGTCTTTCAGGATGGCCCCAGAGGTGGCAGCGGTGGAAAAGAATGGTGGATACAACCAGCTCTGCGATATCTGGGCCGTTGGCATCACAGCAATTGAACTCGCCGAGCTTCAGCCACCCATGTTTGATCTTCACCCGATGAGGTCTGCTGCCTGAGGGGTTTGCAGTGTCTTGTCTCCGGGATCCCCTTAGATCGAGTTTAACCTCCCGTATAGCTCAGACCTGGAACCTCATGCTGGGATTTCTTTATCTCCTTTCAAGGAGATTAATTTCTTCATCTCAATCTCTCTCCTTTCTGCATGACCAGGTTTTAAAATCTCTGTCTGAAGCTACAGACTTTAAATGTAGGATTAGAAACATAGTTGAAATAGTTAATTGAAATGCTACAAACACTACTCTTTGTAGTGTCAACCACAATGCAGTTAGGAACAGGTGCAGCGGAGTGCTAGAGAAGCTGTGTACTTTTGCTTAACAGGGTTCAGCAAAGCAGTAAAATGGTTCTGTTTAAAGATAAGCAAATCAACAGTTTGACTCTGTCTCTCCTCTGAACCAGAATCTAGTTTCACCAGTATGATCCCTACTCTAAAATATTAAAGTTTTTAGCTAGTGAGCTGAAATGAACTCTATTTTCACCATATAACGATATTCTTCTTCCCTTCCATTTAGGGCTTTGTTTTTGATGTCAAAAGGCAATTTTCAACCACCAAAGCTAAAGGAAAAAGCAAAATGGTAGGTGAAACCCTTTTCTCTTGCTGGGTGTTTTGTAGATACTGTGGAAAACACTACAGAGAAACGTTCCTACAGTACTGGAGAAAGGAGTTAGGGAAAAACCAATGTGTTGTGCTGCTTCTAAACTTTGCAACTTGTGAGGTGATTTCATTGAGAAACAGCTGGTTTGATTTTATATGTCTGAATGGAAAGGAGAGGGAGAAGGTCTGTGATTTTTATTCTTTCCCTTAATTCCCATGATACAGCATTTGCTTCTGTCAGTGGGAAAGGCAACTATTAATAATTCCGTGGTTTCCTTTATCTTCCCAGCAGCTGCAGGATTTTGTACTGCATTTAGAGCTTATTGATGAGGCTGAGAATCACAGAATCATTGATGCTAGAAAAGCCCTCTGAGCTCATCCAGCCTAGCCTAGAACCTAACATCACCACAGCAGCCACACCAGGGCACTAAGGGCCACAGCCAGGCTGTCCTTCACCACCTCCAGGGATGGGAACTCCACCACTGCCCTGGGCAGTCCGTTCCAGGGTCTGGTCACCCCTTCTGTGAGGAAGGGCTTCCTGACATCCAACCTAACCCTCCTGTGACAGCTTCAGGCCCTACCCTCTCATCCTGGGGCTGATTGCCTGTGAGAAGAGCCCAACCCCTACTTGACTACAGCCTCCCTTCAGGGAGTTGTAGAGAGGGAAAAGGTCCCCACTGAATCTCCTCCAGGTTAGACAGCCCAGCCTCCCGTAGCCTCTCCTCATCAGCCTTTCACTCCAGTCGCTTCCCCAGTCTCTTTGCTCCTCTGGACCCGTTCCAGCCCCTCCATCTTTTTCTTGAAGTGAGAGACCCAGAACTACCCCCACTACTGGAGGGAAGGCCTCCTCAGTGCCCAGTACAGGGGGATAATTATGACCCCAGTCCTGCTAGGCACATTATTGTTGATACAAGCCAGGATGCCATTGGCCTTTGCTGCCACGTGGGCACCCTGCTGACTCATGTTCAGTGCTCATGGTGCAGTGTTTGGGCTGCAGATGTGAGCTTAGGGGAAGGAGAAAACACTCGTGTGTTTCCTATACTGAAACTGCTCTGTGTGAGCCCAGCCCTTGCCCTTTGCTTCTCCAGCGCTGTCCTCTCAGATGCTCAGGCTAGAAGAGGGAATGAGTTTTGTAACAGCTTTGGGCTGAGGCTGTCCCCAGAAAGCAATAAAAGAGCTTGAGAAACTGTAGATCCAGTCATAACATCAAGTTATCTGAAGTGAGGTGATACAGTCACCTTAGTTGTCCTGAAAAGAACAACGAGATGTTTTAAAGAGAATGTTGAGTCTCTGTCTAGAACTTTGTGTATCATTTTCCTGCCTGTAGCCAAGGCAAGGAATCTGGGAGGGTTTTCCTAGATTTTGAGGTTTTGCTGGGTACAACGGTCAAGGTTTTTATTTCTCCTCCCAAATTCCATAACAATTGGACCTGGAAAAATCATAGAATGGCCAGAGTTGGAAGGGACCTTAAAGATCATCCTGTTCCACCTCCACTGCACAGGCAGGGACACCTTCACTAGAGCCAGGTTAATCAGGGCCCCAGCCAACACTGCCAGGGATGGGGCAGCCACAACTACCTTGGGCAACCTGTTCCAGCATCTCCACCACCCTCACAGCAAAGAATTGGTTCCTCATGTCCAATCTCAATACCTCAATCTCTCCTCTTCAACTCTGGAACCCTTTCCCCTTGTCCTCTCGCTACCACCTGTGTCAAAAGCCCTCCCCCAGCTTTCCTGTAGCCCCCTTCAGAGATTGGAAAGCTGCTAGAAGGTCACGTGGGAGCCTTCTCTTCTCTAGGCTGAACAACCCTGACTTGCTCAGCCTGTCCTCATGGTGGAGGTGCTCCAGTGCTCTGATCATTTGAGTTCCTGTCCTCTGGACACCTTCCAGGAGCTCTGTGTCCTTCTGGTGTTGCGGACTCCAGAACTGGACCCAGTACTGCAGGTGGGGTCTCACAGTGCAGAGTAGAGGGGAAGAATCATCTCTCTTGACCAACTGTCACTGATTCTTTTGATGCAGCCAAGGCCAAGTTGAAGCAGCACCATAGAGATTTGGTTCATTATCTGCTCCAAAATGTTTTCCTTGAGTCTAAACAGGGTTTTTCCTATTTTGTTAACTGGGAAATGGAACTATCCAAACCTGGACAACATCTTCAGTAAATGTAAATTACTTCTGATTGGTAACTGGGTTAAAATACAAAAGACACCTTATTGAAAAATTAAACCTAAAATCTCCTTTTCCTTTAAGGTCCTCAACATTCCATAATTTCGTCAAAATAGCACTTACAAAGAACCCAAAGAAGAGGCCAACTGCAGACAGACTCCTTTCTGTAAGTGGCTCAGAGTGTTTAGAGATGTCAGTAAGGGATCTCTTGCTTCAAGTGGGCAACAGATCAGTACAAAACCAAACGGGAATGATTTTGTCTCTCCTATTTTACAACCTGGGTGGTGGAATCTGAAGAGATGTTGGTCAGCTGTAGGAAGCAGCAGGATAGTTTTTGGTAGAAGTAATTGCAGAACTTTGCTTCGTGTTCTGTGTTCAGCCTTGTCCTTCCTGCAAGACTCAGCCTCTTAGATTGAGCTGAGTGATTGTTGACCCTTCCATCACCCAAACAGCAAATGGATGTGTTTAGCAAATGTTGGTGTATCTCTGTCTACCCCCGACCTTGACTGGACTACTCAGGTTAATGAAGGTGTAATAGAATCAGAATGTGTTGGGTTGAAAGGGACCTCCAAAGATCAGCTAGTCCAATCCCCCTACATCAAGCAGGGCCATCGCTCACCAGACCAGATTGCCCAGAGCCCCATCCAGCCTGACCTTGAATGGCTCCAGGGATGGGGCCTCCACCACCTCTCTG
>JAOXOE010032928.1:0-10609 GCA_028565055.1 Phoeniculus purpureus
CCAGTGAGGGTGACAGAGCACTGGAACAGGCTGCCCAGGGGGGTTGTGGAGTCTCCTTCTCTGGAGATGTTTAAAACTCGCCTGGATGTGTTCCTGTGTGACCTGATCTAGGCGATCCTGCTGTGGCGGGGGGATTGGACTAGATGATCTTTTGAGGTTCCTTCCAACCCCTAATGTTCTGTGATTCTGTGCTTCAGGATGGCTTTGGTGCCACTCAGCTCAAGGCTAGGAAATGTGCTGTGCATGAGTTTTTGGTGTGATGTGTATCACCTTGGAGAGATAACTGAAAGCAACTATTTCTGCAGTTGTGAAGCCTAATAACTGAGAAATGCTTTTGCAAAACAGGCAAGTGACTTAAAAATAAAAATCAAGTTTAAAACTCATTAAACCCAGGATGAATTGCTAGGGGGGAAAAAAAGGAAAGCAAGCACACTGTCTCTACTGCGCGGGTATCACACAAGTTCATCTAGTTTTTGAAAGCTATAAAATTGGGTTAAATGTAATGTGCAGGTTACATTTCCAGGCTGTGTTTCAGTAAAGGCCTTTTCAATGTGTCCTCATGGGAAAATCCTGCCACAGTTTAAGTAGTGACATTTCAGAAAGCAGAAAAGTTGCACAGTGTGAAATTGTCTGACTCTGGAAGAGATGAATATGCTATTTACTATGATAAGTACTAGCTATGCCAAATCATTCAGAATTTACTCTTTAATGTGTGCAAGGGGAATGCAAGCTACTTAGGTTGCAATTAAATGCACCTCAGGTTATTGAAGTGATGAAGAAATAGTAGGAGAAACATAAAAGGAATCTTACGTGTGAGCTCTGAGAGGCATAAAAACACAGCTCTTAATTTATGGCAGATATAACAAGGTGGATCAGAAAACACAGACACATTGCAGACCTCAGGTTCTGGAAGAGTAAGGCAGTGAGTTAAGCAACAGCAAACAGGCTGGTCAATATTATTTATGGGAGTATAAACTACATTCTCGTAATTTTTTTTAGGGCTACTTGGAAGAGGCCAAATTTCAGTTTTAGGTTGTGTCAGACCTTGACAGGCTGACATTAAAACTCTTCTCATGCAAAATTCGACTCACTTTGCCAGGAAATGCCTGTTTAGAGGGAGTCTCTGGCTGGCTACTGCTCATGTAAATCTCAAAGACTGCTCAAAGGCAGGAAAAGTCGCATGAGCCGACAGAAAACAAAAGCCACACAGAGCACGTCGGTGGAAAGCAGCACAACCCAAGCAGCAACACCCGACTCCATCTATCTACCTGCTCACAACGGGGAAAGACAATCACTTTTACCGTCAGCACCAAAATAAAGATTACAATAAACTCCACTTGGAAATGTGTTGTCTTTCCAAAGACAGAAAACTTTTGGAAAGTGGAAGAGAGGAGTTTAAATACGCACTTTGCAAACTTGCCCACTCCTACAGCCAGTGATTCTCTGGATTCTGAGTCTTTTACAGAAAGATGCAAGACATGCTAAGCCAAGAAAAATAAGGTTGCCTGTGATTATCCACTCTGCTGCATGGGTACTAAATCCTCAGAACCTGAATAAATAGCATCCCTTCAGAGTTATGCTACAGCAACATCAGTCTGAGAGGAGACAGACATGGCTTTTGAAGCAAACCTGCTTTGCAGTCATTATTTTTAATGACTACACATGAATTAATGTCAACTGCTTGCAAAAGAACCCTATCCGTACAGTTCAGAGAATGCTGAAAGTGGATAATGGGACTGGATAGGTTTCTATGCCATTAATGTCCCCCCACCTACTTGAATCTTCTACAGACATGGGTAGAGGGCAAAGTGACAACACGTGTACCCAAACTTCAGTGACTCTTGGTTTTACATCATTCATGAAACTTTCACACTCTGTGCCATCATGCTGACTACAGATGGAAGGTTTGAGTATATTGATTGTTGTGTTTAGCCTGAATGCAGAGGTGAGAGCAGCATCCATTACAACTATATACGTAAACTCCTGTACAAATAGGTTCTTGATTCAGTGTGCCTGAACTGAAGTGATGCTAAATACTAGCTTTTGCCTTAACAAAGGTTCTGTGTTGGTACTGAAGTTACTTTTCAAGCCATGCATCTCAGTAAGAGCTTGAAGTTATACATCTCAGCTCCAAAACTTTTGTGAATAAAAGCAGAGGACAAAGCATCTGTGTAAAACAGAGGAGTGAGCCAGATCACAGATTAAAATAAAGAACAGAGATTAAAACAGCACCGGAATGCAAAGATTTTCCTTATTCATTAGGGCATTATGCAAAATGTAAGCATCCAAGTATTGCGTGGTCGCCAATAATAAATAATGATGAGAGGTTCAGTGTTCAAGTTGTACATCATACTGAGAATTTGGCTAATAATTTTGCACCTGCGTATTATAAGTGCTTGTTTCCTCTTAAATTTTAATGCAATTAATTAACATATTATTAGCATGTTTTAATTTAAGAAAGGGAAGAAAGGTTAGGTTTTGCTGCTTTTGGATTTGGAAGAGAGACACTTTACTATGGAACAAGTGTTCTGTTGAACACTCATGGAAAAATACTGTCTATTTCACAACAGGTTCCAATGGGCTGCCCAGGGGAGTTGTGGAGCCTCCTTCTCCAGAGACATTTAAAACCCACCTGGATATGTTCCTGTGCAACTTGGTCTAGGTGATCCTGCTGTAGCGGAGGAATTGGACTGGATGATCTTCCGAGGTCCCTTCCAGTCTCTAATGTTCTGTGATACTGTGATTCTGTGAAAAGAAAGCAATGTTTTAAACAGGTGTCACTCTAGCAAGAACCAGTACCGAGACTTCCATTGCTTTTTCTTATCAGTGAATATTAGTTACAAATCATTCATACATTATGAGCTATATCCATAAAGCTTCAGAAGGCGCTATTTTCTGACAACAATTTAGATGGCTTAGAGTAAATTATAAATGTAACATTCATTAGTTAACAGATTCCCGGTAATGTCACCACCAACAGTGTTGAAAGAAATTTCATGAGGTTTCCTCATGAGAAACAGCACAGCAGCACAAGGAAAACAGTATTTCATTACCAGCTGAAAAATTGTTGAAGTATAACTGAAAAATTTGTCAAGGTTTGCATGATAGAGGTAATCTTCTCATTTATTTACCTTGTTCAGCTATATTTAATGGTTACAGTAAAGAGTAGTTGAGTGGCATTTCAAAGAGGAGGAAGGATCATTAGAAATAATAAGTTGCACTTCAGATAGTGGTGAAAGCTAGCGTTCAAGCTTAATTTGTAGAAGCGTTTAAGAGAATGGATGGCACTTAGAAACAAAGGCAAAATACATCAGCGTCCAGGAGCTGAATGCATTGCAGACAGCTATTTTCAAAGCCAACACTTACTCCTAGTTGAGTTCATAAGAAGAAGAACTACTGCTGTATCATAGACTCGTAAAAGTGGTTGTAGATCTATAAACCCACATGCTTATCTTCCAAAGCTCAAGAAAAGGATGATTGTATCTGAAGGGCTGCTGTTGAGTGAGTTCAGCAGCACCTCCCACATCGGACCACTCTGCTTTTTGTGATGTACTTTGTGTTCTGTTTCAGTCTGAGAACTGATAAACAGATGGTGCAAACTGTTGTTCTGCTACAGGTTTCGTATGCAGTATTCTCTTCCCTTATCTATGTCTATTATTTATTAATTTTTTTGACAGTATGCTGCTCTTTTCCTCTTATTTCCTTTATTTGATTAATCTCTAAAGGTGAAGGAAAGAATGAGGCGAGACAACACATGGCTGGCAGTGACTTATTGAGGAAAATCTATCGTAGAAAAGAATAATGACAAAGAAAATAAGTTATAGTTTTCAATACATTGAAATCCATCATGGTGTTTCTCTCCCTTTCAGCAAGCACTCCAAAGGTTTGGCCAGTTTTTAAGGAAAACTTCCTCACGTGCTCATGAATTTATGGCTGCTTTTTAAGATTTCAGTGCCCAGTGGAATACAGACACCATGGAAAATCATGACTGTAGAAGAAGAGACAGGCAGCCTTTCAATCGACTCAGGGTTACTTACTTGGAAGACTGAATTAATTTGTCCTCTGTATCAACAAAGATGCAATGAAAGAAGAGCATATGAAATTTGCTGGAACTCATTCAAGACATGCAGTTCCATTTCAAGGCCATATGCCCTGAAAATCACTTAGGCAATTTTCTCATATTTAAAAGGGGTTGAATTAAACCCATCTTTCCCCCAAAGACATTGCGAGGTCAAACACAGTATTATTTTCATTTTAAAAATACATCATGCATTGAGACAACACTGTACTTTTCCTGCAAAAGATTGCATTTCTAATGTGACTAGGAACCTCAGAGAAAAGGAAGAGCGTAGCAGGAATAATCTTCTATTGATAGTCGCGCTTATCCCATAACACTTCTCCAGTAACACTGTTCTCCTTGATGAATGTAGCCCCAAAGGCTTTTGTTTCAAGTATTATTTCTAATTATTCATGCTTTGTAAATGCAATCACAAATAAACATGAGGGCAAAGCAGGACTACTGTTTAATGAATTGGATGGAAGCACTGAACTTTAAGCATGTAAAGAAATGGATATGAACAGCCAGATCTCCAGTCTAACAATCAGATTTTGTCAGAGGTAGGGTTTTCTTTTGCTTAGTAACCAATTTGTGTAATTCACTTTACACACAGTGTCTTTGCTCACAGCCAGCAGAATAAAAAAGAAAAATGCTGTGAAAACAGAGGTGAAAGTGCTCGTTTTTTATTGACTTTTCCTGTAACTCTGTGCTAGATGAGTGCTCATCAGCAAACCCACTGAGATCTGTGAGGGTGGAATTCAGGCTAGGTCTTGGGTTACATCTACTACTGGGTATTTGCACGCCAGCACAGCAGGTCCAGCTTCCCTCTATGTGAAGAATTAAAGGCCCAATAAAGCCTCGTGTATTTCAAACATCCTGAGCCCAAATTCCAGAATGCAAGACAAAAACAAAGGACAGAGAAACATACAGTGGTCAAGATGCAGAAACTGGAACAGGCTGCCCCTGGAAGAAGACTCCACAACTTCTTCTCTGGAAGAAGACTCCACAACACCTGGACATGTTCCTGTGCAACTTGTTCTAGGTGATCCTGCTCTGGCAGGGGGATTGGACTAGACGATCTTTTGAGGTCCCTTCCAGTCCCTAACGATCTGTGATTCTGTGAAACTCCAGATATTAATTATTCAAAGCCTATTACTAGTTATTACTATTAATTACTTTGTATTAATTACAAAGGGATGAGTATTCAAAACTAGGTAGATCCTGAAGTCTATTGTTATGGCATCATTTTGCAGATATCTGATCAAGCTTTATAGAATAAGGTAGTGACAAATAAGATGGTAGGAGTTCAATCAATATATGAAAGTGTTCCCATCATCACAACCTGGTGATGCTCTTTAGCTTACAGAAGAAGATCCTGACTCCTGCCGTTACAGCATGACACTCTTAAAGGTGCAGCCCTCTCTAAGGTTATTGCTAAGCTAGAACCATGGCGTTGTGGTCAACGCACATTTGAGTGGAGGGTAAAAAAGCAATGAGGATTTCCTTTAAGTACATAAACAAAGCACTGCACAAGGAAGAGTTTACATGGAATATTTGTTCAGTTTTGCTGTAGTGGAGGATTGAAAGTAAATAACAAAAATAAAATAAAAAAACCCTAAAAAATAATACAACAAAATAAACAAAATAAAATAGCCATCTTCCTAGAAAGCTTGTTTTGCCTGCGTTCTTAGATTATGATAGCTGCAATTTTACTGGATCTAGTAACCTTTTCTTTTGATTACTCTTCTTTTAATTGGGCTAGCCTGGTTTATACTGTGCCCATGTTTCACACGTTCTTTCATGTGGACAAGTTTTCTGAAAGCATCTGTAATCTAGAGCTCCCTGTGCAACTACCGGCTTGTCTGGATGTAGCCACACATTAACATCATCAAACTCTACTCAGCTTTCAGTGTGTTGCAAAGAGAAAAGCAGACACAAGAAGCGAAGGCTTAAAGCAGGCATCGTCATAGATACCAAAGCAAGATAGGCTACAGGAGGGTTTTGCCAGCTGAGCACTAAAGCAATAGATACGTAAATTTACAACATGAAACAAATTTCAGTTCTAAGGCAGAACTAAAGCCTCAGATCTTCTGTTACTCCAACAAGTTTTACACCAGAGCAACTACATCTGCTTCTGAATTACCCACACTTTTGTCAGAACACGATCTGGCCCTGAAATGCATAGAGAGGTTAAACAATATGTGGTGGAAAGGAACGCCCAGACAGGCAACACCTCCACTACTGCCTTTGAATACTAAACAATGCACAGCAGAAACTAGAATATTCTGTGTTTGTCTTTAATCACTGAGCACCACTTTTTACAATTTAAATTCATGCCTTTGAGTCAGTTTTTGTTGCCAAAAGCAACAGGTCTTAACAGATATAGTGTGAAACCTATTGTTTAGAACTGGCACTAGCTGTTCTTCCTCCCTCTGTAGCAGTAGGGAGTTTTTCCAGGTATGTGGGAGGCAAGCTGCTTGGAGCCATTATATTGCTTGTTCTCTGCATGATCTCCTTCATTAAATAATCTTTTAATGCAACATTAATAGTAATTGCAAGATTACAGTTCAAAATATTTGATAACATCACACCATGCAGTTGAAAAGCTACCGATCTCTTCTCTAAAGCTGGCTGTGGGGGGCAAGCCTACTGTGAAACACCACCAGTCCCTTGAACTGAAAGCATTGCAATTCCCTTTGTTATTTCTGTTCCAGATCTGGATGTCTCACAGGTTGTAAGTAGTACAGCCTAGCAACAGAGGGCAGAAGAAAGGTAAACAACTGGTAAATTTGTCTGTAACTTTGAACTTTTTAAAGGACATGCACATAAAAGGTTTTTATTGTATTGATTCACAAAGTGGAGGGCTATCAGTCACCTACTAGGACATGATAGTTATGTACCAGTGCTCGCATTCGTACTGTTTAAATACCCAGAGGTACACCAGAGAAGTACAATTGTCCAGTTTTTACCTACATTGAGTGATCCGTTTCTTTTGTGTATTCTTCATATACATATATAAAGTTATACTGGAATTGGCAACCTTGGCTTCTGTAAAACATTAGCAACTATGTGCTTATGTCTACTATTCTGTTTGAGCCAAATGTCCTTTCTACTGTGATTAGTATTGACTCTTTTTGATTTGTGACTCCTTCAGAAGAAAGAATACATTTGAAGCCATTGCTTACAACAAACACTTAGGTGTAGTTAAACTCTTTCTTTCATTCTCTCCCATCCATCAGTTTTCCTCAAATTGGTCACTTACAGGTTAAGAACTGAAAAAAAATAATTTTATGTCCTCCTTGTCTTTCTCCTGAATATTAATCTTCACTATGAACCTTTATGTTGTGTCTAACTTTAAATATCAGTAGTGATGCCGGCAACAACAAAGCCAATTCCTAGCCAGCAGAACTAATCTGGATCATCACAGTTAACAGAAAATGCTACCAGTTCGCTGGTCATTATTTCTGCTGTACAGATCCTTTAACACTAGACTCAGCTGTCCATGAGGTGACATAAAGACTCTGTGTCTAGGAGCATGGCAGAAAGAGAGAAGAACCAAGGAGGAACACAGAACATGTCACAATTTTCACTTACGCAAAGGTGTTGAGAGTAGTCCTTGCAAGAGCGTCACAACAGAACAGAGTTAAGCCATAAACAAGAGATCTAAGGCCATGATCTTACATGACAGACTATGTTAGTCCAGATGAACTGTCCAAGAGTCATCAGAGAGCCAGATTAAGGACAACAATATATCTTACCTACAGATGGGTAGAAACATTCAGAAACTCTGGTTAAAAAGCCCAGCCTAAATTGGCTTAGTTCAACATAACCAATAACTCAGTGTGCCTAATATAACTAGATTAAGTTTTCAAGAGCAACTTTGTTTTGGAGTAAAGGAACCCCAGTCCTAAACTCAGCAGGCAAAATGAGAACAGTAACTCTCCCAGAAACTCTGGAACATGATCTGTCCTGGATGGACATCACTGCTGCCTTCCATGTCTGTGAGGCAGTCAGTCTTAAATTCTGGAAAAAGTTTTTTTAGAAGCCATTTCACAAGAAAGACTGTTTGTGACGACTTTCAGCAGCTCAGAGCTGGTCTTTCATTATTAACGTAGCCTACCACCTGCAGCAAGCTCTTACACAAACAGCAGAGCTCCAGCTTTGTTTCCTGATTCTCTATCTTGAAATGAAAACATGTGAAAACAGATATGTCCCAAATTTTCAGGAAGGTGGGAATTGGCAGCATCTCCCTGTGAGTGTATGTATTGGCAGCCATGGTTAGCATAAAGAAACATGCCATCTGCAACATGTGAGAACACACACACACACACACATATAGAGGGGATAATATTAGAGCTGTGCACAGCATTTACAACCAAACAGGTTTTTTATGTTGGAAAGAGTGTGAAAAAGCCAAAACCATGGACATGGGTCCAGCATGGAATCACCTCTCAAAATTGGATCAGTACAAGCTGTTTCATGAACCGAGAAAAAGTGCCATTAGTGTCAGGAATCTGCCAATATAGAACAGATTTGATAACCACAGGATAGAGGCTGCAAAGCCCAAGAGCAGTGAAACAAAGACATCTCGGTAAAGACGCAGAGGTACAAATTCCAACCTTAGACTCATGCTAAATTCTAACCCTGGTCACCACAGTCATATAAATGACTGCATCCCTCACACTATGAATTAAGAGCCCCATCACACTCCTTGTGCTATTGCTGGCCACAGACGTGTCAAGCCTAAGCCACATTGACCCTACCAGGCCATAAACATCCCAGCACTACCAGGCATGGGCAGGCTGTTAACGTTGTATGGCAGGTGAAAACATCCTAGTAACTGCCTTACTGAGTTGCAGTAGAAGTCTTGTCACTACCAACAATAACAAAATAGCTATGAAACAACATATCCTAAATAAAAAATAAATTCAATAACTAAAAAATGAACACCAAGATTCATCACTAAAAGAAAAAATAAAATCAAATCAGAGTAACCAACCACCTACATCCCAGGAAATTTGTAATAACAGCATTTTCTGCAGGACATAGTAGTTAGAAATTCAGAGAGAAAGTAAAATATTTTATAATTTATATGGTATATACATACCGCTGAGTACGAGGAATTCTTTCTGCATGAAAAGCCAGCAAGTGGCACCTCATTAAACAGGACCTAGACTTAATCTAACTTGGAACAGATAAAAAAGAAAGGATTCATATGAAGCTATCCTGCCTGGGGGTTTAATCTCAAAGCTTTCGACTATAATGAATGAATTAAGTAGGGCAAGTGATTAACAACAAAGAAGCGATCACATAATAAAAACAGAAATAGTATTGAATTTAGAGCAATGTTTCCATTGTTTATGGACAAGACCCCGCTGTGCTATTTTTATTGTTTTAACTCTTAAGGAATAGGCGAACCATATGACAGCGCATGTTCTCCAGGTTGAGATGGAAAGATGTGGGAAAAGGCCGCAAGCAGAATACCTAATGGTGCATAAATAATGGACTGTTCGGATATCAATATTTGTATCATTATGAAAATAAAATTCAGTCTGTAGGACTCGCCAATATTTTAAAACATATTTCCCTTAATGATGTAAGCGTGGAATAAACATCAAAATTATGATGCTTTATATTACTGGCGTGTGCTACAGCTGGTTTGCCCATCAGCCGGCGCGGCATGAGGCACAGTTAGAACAACACGACGCCACTCAGGGCTCGGCGCCTGAACATCCAGCGGGCCCCCCACGCCGCCTGCGAGGGCAGGGGGTGGAAAGCCATGCTGCCTTTCCTTGCAAGCTTCCCAGCTGAACTGGGAGCAAACACGCTGACAGATCACAGGGCTTTGTTTGGGCTTGTGCTTTTATGGCTGCTATAACTCAAATTAAGCTGACTGCCAATTAATGCAAGTCAATTCCCATCGGGGTAAATATGAGGTATAGACAGGTACAAAGCAATGCCCACCTTAGCTACACCCTAAGGTAAATCATGAAACACTACGGAGTCTGGGTTGTCAGTTCTAATCGCATTACCTAGACTGCTCTTCTCTAGACAGTTTCCTGCATTGCATTCTTCACCCCTGCTCTAGCACTAGTACTGGGAGCAGTCCTATTCAATCTATTAATTAATGACTTGGACGAGGGATTAGAATGCACTGTCAGCAAGTTTGCTGATGACACAAAGGTGGGAGGAGTGGCTGATGCCCCAGCAGGCTGTGCTGCCATTCAGCGAGACCTGGACTGGCTGGAGAGCTTCACAGGGAGAAATTAAATGAAGTATAACAAGGGTAAGTGTAGAGTCTTGCATCTGGGCAGGAACAACCCCAGGTGCCAGTATAGGCAGGAGACTGACCTGTTGGAGAGCAGTGTAAGAGAAAGGGACCTGGGGGTCCTGGTGGAGAGCAGGATGACCATGAGCCAGCAATGTGCCCTTGTGGCCAAGAGGGCCAACAGCATCCTGGGGTGGATCAGAAGACGGGTGGTTAGCAGATCAAGAGAGGTTTTTCTCCCCCTCTACTCTGCCCTGGTGAGACCACACCTGGAGTATTGTGTC
>JAOXOE010032929.1:0-10609 GCA_028565055.1 Phoeniculus purpureus
GTAGAGAGGATGCGTGGCCTTGCACTGATTGTCCTTAGTGCAGCTGCCTTCTCCTGAGAGATATCCTTTACTCTCTCTGTGGGGTCAGTTAAGCTTTTATCAACTTTTGGTGGTAGATTGAGAGGAGATTTTGCACTTGTGTTTTTGCCTTAAACCAGTGCAGCACTTTTTATGAGGGGGTAGAGGGCAGCAGGGTTTCGGATGCGCAGTTGCCACATGAATGCCAGCAGAGTGGAGCGCTGGCAGGGTTCACGACTGGCCCGTGCCATTTTTCCTCTCTTCTCTTCTGGCATTGTGCAGATGTGGAGGCAACTGAGGGTGTACACCCCCTACCGAGTGGAGGCTGGAACTACATCCAATTGCCTTTTGTACATATAGTTCTTCCCTTACACTGTCTCCTTAAATTTCTCTTTTCTTTATTGTGAAGGTTTTTCTATTAATGTTGTTTTTCTTTCTTTTAAATTTATTTCATTTTGAATAAATTTTAGAATGTATTCTAGTTTTCAAATTAATTTATATTCCCTTCCTGTTCTGGAGGGTTCCACCTTTAACTCTCAAACCAGCATATGGGGTCAACACAGCTGACCTTGTGCCCTCTCCCTTCCCATGTCTGTGCTCCTGTGTGTCTGTTCCCAAAGCCTTTGCTGTTGCACCTGTATTTCTCCATCTGCATCATTATTTCTTCACAGACTACTCACTTGTTACAACTCTGGTTTATCACACTCAGATAAACAAAAGCGAAACAATATCTGGTGAATTAGAAGAAACACCGTCACAGCTAAACAAGATAAAAAAAATCTGCAGGCAGATGAATGAGGCATCTAAAACTTGAGGTCTTTCAAATGTCATATAAAAGTTATAATCAGCCTCTAAAAATCACAATACTGTCCACTGGTGTTGCAGTTTGAAAATTACCAAAATTTTCAAATGTATAGATTTGTGCTTTCATGAAGGAAAAGGTGCATGTTACTTTAAGAGGACCCCCAACAGTGACTTGTCTTGGGGGAGGACTAGTCTAGAAGATAAAAGGATGCTGACCATCCTGGCTCTTTCTCTTTTGCTGGGATCTTTGCCCTAGAGCAACAGAACAAATCTTGCTGTTGCCCCGCACCCCCATCCCCACTTCCCCCTGCCCTGCTCCACCTGTTGGAGACACTGGCGGGGCAGTGGCTCTGCATCCCAGGCCCCTGTTCTGCCTCAGTTACAACAAACAAGGAAAACATTTGCATTCCTAATTAAACCTAATCCAAACTATTATGAAAAAAGGAAAAAAAAGTGCCTTTAGCAAGAGCTATTAAAAAATACTGTTTCAAGTATTTATTCAAAAATGAAATGGTTTCTCATCTCTTAAAATTTTAGAAGTTCTGAAAAATGTCAACTACTGTAGGAAATATAATTCTTTCCCATAAGCTATTAAAGTTGACTGTTGTTTACTCTGTTTCTACTTCTGTTCAATCATCATTTTTACTTTTGTTGTATGGTTAATTACTTCTCTGTCTTGAAAAATCATAAAGAATTTTTCCTCTTTTGCACTGTACTCAGTAGCCAAAATATGGAAAGAGGGGATCAAAATATGAAAATATGCAAATCCAAAAGGTGAAAATGATACTGCCTAAGTAGGACAGTATGAAACATGAGACAGACCACATGACAAAGGATTTCTTTGCTGTGACATATTTCTGCTTATAAGGCATCTACCGTAACAAAACTGTATATGGACTATATTCGCTGTATATGGCTTTATTAACAAATATACTGGAACTCAGAAACTTACTGCTCTGGTATTACAGCACTTACTGTTCTGGTATTACAGCATTGGTCAGTATAATTAGACCAGAGAAGTTCATCCCAGAACACAAACCAGGCTCAGTAGGTAGTGAGATATAACCACCCCAAATAAGCATCTGAACAGTTGTATTTAATGTTAGTTTCAGGCAGCAAAGGGCTCATGTTTATCTGTAGACATTTATTCTCCTTCAACAGAGTTTACTTAGGACACAAGGGGTCCTTCCCTGACAAGCTAACAGTGTTACTATGATTTTTGTTTTGCTGTAATTGCCGTGCTAAAAGGGGTTCAGTGTGGTAGAAAAGTATGACAGGAGACTGGCTCTTTCACAGTGTACTGTGTGTTTTCTGTGTGACAGACATTCTGTTTTTAAAAATCTCATTGTTCACCTTGTCTTTCCTGCTGCATTACAAAGCAGAGGCAGTCTTCTGGAAGGAGGGATAAAGGACATGCTCCTTTCTTGATATGAGCTGCATTTACTTCAGCGTACCCTAATCCAATGCTATGTGTCTCATCTGAGATTCCTGAGATGAACAAGGATGTTATAGTCAACAGGCATCAGAGCTAAAATCACACCTTGGAACTCGTAAAAAACATAATAATCAAAAGACTGGGAATTATGTGATTTTTGGTTGTAGGGTGTCGGGGTTTTTTTCAGAAAGGTTCTTGCAACATGGGAAACAACTAAAATTCAGTGCAAAAGGAAGTGTCATAGTAATTGTTTTACTTATGTGAGGACACAGTTGGTAGAGAAGAAATATGTTTCAAAAATATTTATATTTTGCATTATTATATTTCACATCAAGTTGACTTGAAGCAGCCTTTGTCATAACTAAACACAATTGAGTAGTTCAGAAAGTTTTGCTTTTGAAAAGGTTTTATCAAGAGAAAATCGTTTAATGTTTTATACTCTCTCTTAATAGGTCCAATATGCAGATAGGTTTTGCTATCTGTTGTAATTTCATTTTTACATTTCATCTGGTTTAATGCTGAGTTCTTTCAGTAGTCCCTTTGTTATTTGTGGGTTTTTTGCCATTGTATTTTGTTTTCAGTTCTTCCTGGTTTTGGTTTAATTTTTCTTTCACTGTAGTCATTCTTTCTTTATGATAATTTATTTTCTCTTTTGAAAAATGCATTGTAAATCAACTCTTTTGTTCTCTAAGTTTTTAAAAAATGTTCAAATATCTCTTGGGTTTTTTTGTCATACATCTATAACTTTATCACTATAGGCAAATTTATTAATATCATCAGTGTTTAAGGTGGTCTGATGTTTTTCATGGAAATAATAGTTTTGATTACAAATAATAATATCGTGCAGCAGTTAACAGAGACTGAAATTTTAGAAATATTCCATGTTGTTTCTAGTACGAATATGTTAACCATTATGAGTTAGTGTGTGTGCAGGAAGCACATATTTCCAATTCTGTGCTCTGTAACATTCTGACTAGTAGTACAAGTTAATTGACCTTCAACTAATTAATTCTTAAGAAGATCCCTCTTAAGCAAGGTTTTGGAACATAAGATATCATATGTGCTGCTTTCTGAATTCTTAACTGTCTACTGGAACATTTGTCTAAATGATAAAACTTGGAAAGACTGCATATCCGCCTACCAGATGCAAGTAAAGATGTTAGAGGCAACCATCTTAGAAAACTTCATTTGGTTCTTGCAAGCCTGCATAATGCCACACACAGATAGTAGACATATGCCTTTGTGGCATAATGCAAAATGGGCAGAGTAAGACTTACCCAGCAATTTCTATTATTTGCAATGCAGCTAGAAGGAAAGCTAGGAGGCCAACAGCTACTAGTATCCTCCTTACTGAGACGAGCTCTGTATGTATAGCAATACATACACAGGATAAAAGAAGAAGGTTAGTTGTAGAAAGATGAATCATAACAGAAACATTTTGCAGAAGTTACCTTTAATTGCAATTCCTGTAAAACTCATGAGTTACAGGTAGATGTACACATATCAGATCACCAGCAATCCCAAGCCTTGACGGAAGAAATGAGTATAAACGATTTCAGGGAAATCTACCTTCTTCCTAGCATACATTAATACTGTTTACTGCCTTTGACTGCGACTCTTAAGTACTATTTTGTTACACTTAAACCAGTAATATTTAAATATTCAAAGCTGGTGTCCCTAGACACTTAATAAAGTAAGACTTCAAAAATTCTAGAAGGTATGGAAAATATTTTGGATATATTGAAAATTATGAAAAATAACCATGGAAATATGGGAATATGGAGAAGAAAATGGAAAATAGAAAGAAACATGAGGAGATGTATACAATTGGTATGACCACGCACAGCAAGGAAAGAAGCTATTCTATCATGGCAGTTGCAGTGGTTCATTTGACCACTTTCAAAGATTTAGAACTAAAATATAGCAAGCAGTAAACATATTGTTCAGTGCTTTTGGGTTGTGCATATTTACGTATCTCTTGTGTTTGCATCTACAAACACAAACACGTTCATACACAAACTGCTGTGCATTCCGTAAAATTATATATTAAAATGAAAGCAAGGCAGAGGACATGTATAGGCTAAGAATAAAAAGTAGTTACAGAGGACATGTGATTAATCTCAAGAGCAGTCTGATAAAGCATATGTTTAATGTAGCTTGGCCAAACTGAGCTACAGAATTGCACAACTAATTAATCCCAAGTTTTTATCCTGAACTGTTGTGATGCCATTGGACAGTCAAAGCATCAGAACAAACATATTGTATTAGTTTCATTCCAATAATAGATTAGTTCATGTATCTCCTTTCCTATTTTTCCTTACCATTGTCTTCATCTCATTGCATTCTTTATGAAATAGAAACCTGTTCTGCTTTAAAAGCTGAATAGAATCTGTAAGTTTAATTCGTTTGTTTTCTGCAAAAAAATTTCAGGTTTGAAAGGTTGAAAAGTGTCTGCTCTCCTACTCCCCCTGCCTCTCCCCCTTCAGAGACTTCTGCCTTCTTCTTCACTTATCTCCATCTCAGACTGTTTGGAGATGCATTGCTGCTGCAGAGTGTTATTGATCCTGAGAATGTTATAAGTCCTGAAAATGAAGAAAATTTATGATGAGTGGGAAGATTCACCTGGACTTGGAGAGACTGGGAGAATCCTGAACCTTGAAGATTAATGAGGATCAAGCCTGAAGTCAGATGACCACTGTGATTTCGGAGAGAAAGAAGTAGGAACTGTCTACAAATTGACATTCTGAATGTTTTTAATTTCTGTTAACTGTAAGAGCGTGTGACAAAACTCTATATGTCTGTGTGAAACTCTTGTGTGGGGTTTTTCTCTGATGTGTGGTGGGGGGAATGAATTAAAATATCTTGTGGCCTTTCGTCTTCAAATTTAATCAGTTGTTTCAATGCCTGCAGATTCCTAAGTCATTTTGTTAAACCTTTCCTTTGTGTCTGATGCTTTAGCTAAAAGGTCTTGGTTGAAATATAGTTGTGCTCTCTAACCTGTGACATTAGTGGTGACCCAAGTGATATGTGGAGATCCACATAAGGACCTACACTACTACTACTACTACACCTAAAGTAGGTATTCAAACTAAAATGAAGAGTACAAGGGAAATGTAAACTTGTCTAGATTTGTACCAGACATTTTAATTTGGGAAAATATAAAGACAATTTAAGAGTAATATAACACACTCAGCATTTATCAGACTACTTCTCAGATTGTTTTTCTGTAAACAAACTATAAAGAATTCCCTTTACATAAGAGAAATACAACTGGTTGAATTAATTAAAGTTGGCATACAATATTATCAAGTGGAATTACAAAAAGTAAAGGAAACCCAGACTATCCTTTAAGAAATAAACATTTTCCTTATTCTTTCCAAAACTTTACATTAACTTGACATAAATATAAGAAAGAGAATATTTCTTCTGGTCTGAAAGCTAAAGACGTAACTGCAAAGCATTTGAAGAGGAAAATAGGCAAACAAAGAACTTATTTATTGAAGTGTCCATTTATGCTTCAGCTCAATGCTGAGAAGGTAGGTCTTAACACAATCATGTAATACTAACATATATTTAAAAAATCTGGGTGTTTTTTGTGAGGAAGGGTTCTAAAAAACACACATTGTACATTCAGTCATCCTGTCATCCAAAGCAAAAGAAAACACTTTTGTTAGAGCCCAGAGAGTTGAAGACAATAGATATTGCTGCTAAGAGAGTTTGCCAGCTACAAGAGTACATATGCATAAATTCAAGTTAAAGGAATTTTTTTAAAAAAATCTAAAAAAAAGAAAAAGTACAGATAAAAACTGCTGAATGAATGGTATTCAGGACTTGCCTTTCCAGTTATATTTTCTTCCTTAAGTTTCCTCTCTCAGTATTTAAATTGCATTCCTAATATATTTTCTTGTAAATTTTGCATTGGACTATGCTAACCATGATTAGAAAATACAACAGCTGTTCATATCCTTACATTACCCTATGCTAAAACTGGTACAAGTAAAAAAAAAAAAAAAAATCAAGCTACCTTAATAGGAAACTAGTGACTAATTCTTTTTTGTAGTTACAAAAATATTTAAAATCTTTTCACCTGTGTAGATCTTTGTACTTCCTGAAATGCATACAAAAAGTTACCCTTAGCAAATCAGTTCTTGTGCTACTGTGGAGCTAACTACATGAACGTAAGAAATATCACAAAGCCTCAGGAGGAAAGCTTTCTCTTGGAGATTTCCAAGCCAATCCTGTAAATGCCACAGACTGAGTTGGTTTGACTAAATACCTGAAGCAAAAAAGATCATCTAATTTTAAAGCTTTGACCACCACTTTTGGAGCTTTCCATCTGGCTTTCCTGTTAAAAGAAATACTATCAACCAGAAAATATGAAATCGCAGAATAAGAAAACCACTTTCTTATATGCAATCATACATGGTATATATCTTTCTAATAATTACTTGGAAAATATCTCAGAAATCTGTGACTAAAAATCACAGAAATTTTGTGGCAGTTCTTTCTAAGTCAAGGGGTGCAACCTAACAGCCAGTGAAAAACAAATGAATGGTATGAAGCAAGATGATTTCTACTTGTTATAGACATATCTTGTCTGTTTTCTTTCTTTCTTACGTAAATCTATTAATGTATTAAAACTTGTCAGCTGTAAGAACAAATGTTAATCACTAGCAAAAGGGAAAAAAAGCAGGGAAGTTGTGAGGTAATATCATAAATCTGGCTCGCCATTAAATACTGAATTTTGAAGAGTGTACTTACATATTCAAAAGCAAATGTAATATCGTTATTGTAGAATTAAAAAATTGAGGTGGAACCTTCAGTAGTACTCACTGTTAGTTGTTCTGTAGTTATTCTGAAGTCAAGAGGAGATTGTCACCATCTCTGTAAGGTAAAAGCAAGTATTGTATTTTAACTTCAATAGTGAAGAACATGAGCTTCTGAGGAAGAACACTTCTTTGGAGAAAATGAATTTTCTTCAAATGTATGTACTGTATCCAATTCAAAAATCTTTTTTCAAACCAGAACAACATACTTTGTTAAGTTATATGTTGCTAGAAATGTTTTGTGCTCCATAGTGCTGCTGCTTTGTTGTTCAGACTTCTACTTAACAGTCTAACTGAAAAGGAAGAGATCATACTATTATTTCTCTTTTTCAAGTTCTTAATCAAATTGGCAATGGAATTAATATTTTGTTGAACAAATTTCTGTTTGCATTTCAGTTCTTCATAGAGGATACTTTTTTTGCCTACAGCTGCAGTACATTTTTTTCCCCAAAAATCTAATCTATTGTATGGGAAAAAAATTGAATTTATAGATTAGGCTTCTATTTTATACAAACCTAATCTATTTAATACCACATCATCAGACATTTTGGTCTGCTTTACAGTATGATGCCATCCATTGAACTCATACAATTAAGAGGAACCTGGAAAATTCGGTACTAAAAATGGAAGAGAGGGACAGATTGGTGGAAGCATAATTTCTGCCAACTGAGAATACATCTTCTAGCATCCAGGTTTTGGGCATATTTGAGATCTTTCCAGAATTTAGAAGCATAAAAGTCTAATATACAACCAGATAAACCACATGTTTGGGTTTTCTGTCTTCTTCAAACTTTGAGGGGCAGAATTATCCTGCTCTGGAAGAGAAAATTCATTTGGTAGAGTGAGTTTTTTCTGTTTTGGAATCAGCCGTTCCATTACTGCAAATAAAGTTAGTTTTGTATTGATCAGTAAATTAATTTGTTATCAACTGTGAATGTAGCCTTAGAATAAGGCTGTGGTACTTCTACTGGGACCAAGGCTGAATTAACAAGATGAAATGTCTTAAGTATTTACTGTATGATCAGTTCTTGGGATTACTGAATCCTTTGGACTTGTTCATAATTATTCCCTTATATTAAGAAAATAAAATAATAATTATTATTCCTGAAAACAAGGGAATTTAAATCATGTAGCTTATGCTGATTAACTCTATTGGTGATAAATTTTCACACTTTCTAGAGGGATTTAGAAAATCTGAGAGATTGAGATAAAGCTTCTGGGAAAATATTCTTGAATTATGCTGCAATGCAAAAATTTACAATGTTTATTGCAGAATACATTACATAATTTCAGTCAAGATCCTAATAAAATATGCAAATTCACTTAAGTAGTGGCATCAAAATTATGCAAGAAAATAAGGTATTTATTTTTGTTTAGGTGGCAAGACCATTAACAAGTTTCCTTCTGAAGAAATAAAAATAGGGAATACAGCTTTCTCCTTTCCTCAATTACTATACAATCACATAGCTTAGTATTGTCCTTAGCTCAGGGGTTTAAGGAAACAGAAGAACTAAGAAAGAAGGATGAAAAGAGGGACAGAGGTAAAAATTAGTGACTTTCATCTACATCCATTATAGCTCTTCAACTTGTTGAACTACTTCCAATGGAGTATATACTGTCCAGTATTTTAGTTCCATAAATTCCTTTAATATTCCTTCCCAGAAAAATTGAGAATATAGAGTAAGTAAATTTAATGTTCGATACAGCCAAGAATTTATAGAACAGACATATACAGTGACAGGAAAACTTGCTTTTTCTCCTGAAAAAAAGTTGCAGAATGTGGTAATATAAATTAGTAGACCCCTGTCAAGGGTTTGTCCTGATATGAAATTAACCAATTCATTTAATCAATGTGCTAATGGGCCAAAACAAAGAAAACTCAAGGAGGATTCAAAAACAATTCTAAATTGCAGGCAAAAGCAAAACTAACTCAATTTAGGAGAAAAACAGCAAGATATATTTAATTCTACAGACATAAAAGCTCCACACAAAGACACACAGAGAGTAATCACTTACTGTTACATAACCGGGCCAAGATGATATCTCCATCCCCTTCAGGCAGTCCTTGCTCCTGTGGAAATGTGCAGTCCATTCAGTCCATGCATGTGTATCTGAGTGTCAGCAGGTGGTTTAAAGTCCAGTTCATGTTCAAAGTGTTTCCACGCCAGTCTTCAGTTTCCAGAGCGCTAATTCCTATGGCTATGAATAAAGGAAGAATTCTTTCGATCTTGGCAAACAATGTAACTTAAACAAAATCTTCCTTATGCTGATCTTCAAAGTATCACTCTCTGTTTCCATTCACCATGTTCCCAGAGCCAGATGTCTGCCATGCCTAGCTCCAGAGAAAATACGTATCCTCTACCAACAGAAAGACAAAAACAAAGTGAAAGTGGAGTTGGAAAGCCAAAAGTTGAAGATCCAACCAGTTGTATCAACTAACAGAGATGAAAAATTTCAGAAGTTACCATAGCAACTTTCTAATTCCTCAGACAAGAAATCCGCTCAAATTCAAACTAAGACAATTCCCAAAAGATTAACCTATAATACTATAATATCATAGTATTATAGTAATCATTCACACTATAATATCATAGTATTATACATAATCATTCACAACAGTAGTGACAATAATGGTTTTTTTGCAATAGGTTTTGGTGGCGTATTTCATTCATTACTTATTATAAAACTAATTTGTTATTGGGCAAGTTCAAGACATGGTTTTGGAACATTTGCTTCAATGGATATAAAAGTTCATAAAATATTTATTTTACATGGCAGCAGGTGAGACCACCTTCAGATACATTAACAAGACTCAGGACAGAAGAAAGTTGTATAGCTCTTATTTTTCTCAGTTCCTTAGTTCAGATAATATTTTTGTTTTGTTACTATACAGTCTTTAACTTGATTCGCTCTATAATTCATCTTCTAATGGTGACAGGGAGAATGTGAAATGGGAGAGCTTTATGTGAACCATTTCACAGAGCTGTACAGCAACAGAGTTTAAAAGACACCAGTTTAAGATTTCCAATGTAAAGTATATTTTCTCCCCTCTAGCCATTTCTGTAAAAGGAATTATGTACTCTATTGATAGCAATAGATCGATTTCCTTCTGTTTAAAAAAATTCAGAAAAACAGCAAGAAAAACAGTGAGGTAGAATAAATGAAATGCCACAAAGGTATCTTTGTCTTTTGTTTAATTTAAACAAGGTATGAAACTGTTATGGAAAGATGCTGATGTGATGAGGACCATCTGCTCTTATTTTGTTATATAATAATTTGCATAAAATCTATTAAGCTTGTTGTACTGCATGCTTCAGGAATTTAATAACTCAGAAATATGTATGATGCACAGCACATGGCAATGAATTGTAATAAACAATAATTGTGCTTCTAACTGTATGTAGAATTTTCTGTTGTATTTCTGTTGTAAACGACCGGCCTGGCTGAAGAAGGAGCTTCTGCTGGAGCTCAGGAGAAAGAAGAGAGCCTACCACCTTTGGAAAAAGGGGTTGGCTACTCAAGAGGA
>JAOXOE010032930.1:0-10608 GCA_028565055.1 Phoeniculus purpureus
GCTGGGGTGTCAGCGACACCACCCAGCTTTGTGTCATCAGCAAACTTGCTGGCAGTGCACCCTAATCCCTCATCCAATTGATTAATGAATACCTCGAACAGGACTGGTCCCAGCACCGACCCCTGGGGCACTCCACTAGATACAAGCCTCCAACTAGACTCTGTCCCATTGACCACCACTCTCTGGCTTCTATTCTGCAGCCAGTTCACGATCCAGTTCACTACCCAATCATCTAGACCACACTGCCTCATCTGGCTGCGAGGATGCTGTGCGAGACTGTGTCAAATGCCTTACTGAAGTCAAGGTAGAGATGGAAGTTTTATACATAGGAAAATGCATACAGATGATTTTTTTTTCCCCAAAGATCAGTGGGTTTTAGGCAGGCGAGTGAACCAGAAATGCTGCCAGAAGAGATTTCCTTGCGAGCCTTTAATCATCTTGGCTCTGATACGGACATCTGTCGTTGTGTCCCACGTAGCACGAACACACTGGTGCATTTATCAAAGATAACGTCTGAAACAATCATTTCTGCTTCCACTTTTGCGTGAAATCCAAATATGGGACATTAAAAATGATGAAATCGTAGCTGTTGCTCGGACTGCACATGTCTGAAAACTGGCTAGTTCATTAGAGATCTGAGATAAATTTTGTCTGAGCTGTTCTCTTTGCTCACATTAGCACTGCATGGTGCAGGTAGTGGAGGAGAAGCAGAAAAAGGTTGAAAAGCCTAAAAGTAAAACATGATGTGCGTGTCAGTGTTGAATACTGACTGCTGAAGTGCTCTTTACTTTTGTCATTCTTTGGGGGCTTGAACTTTAAGTGTGAAAGTATAACCAGCATGTACTTTAGTCTTAAAATTTGCAGAGAACATGACATGTGAAGCACAGAGAGAAGGTCATGAGTTGTATGCATTTTTCTGTGGAAAAAAACACTAAGGAGGAAAGCCAAACAGAGGATGGACAGGACAGAAAAGTGATAACCCAGTGTGTTGCATACACCTTGCCTGTTCACCTTGCTGACAGGGAACTGAAAAGCCACATAAATTCTGCTGCCATGGCTGTTCAGCTGCAGTCGTCATGGAAAATGTTAGGGACAGGACTCTGGTCCCTTTGGCCACATTAACCACTTCTGTAAATGCCACTTGGGATATCAGTAAGCACTTCCTCATTGAAGGATCAGACATTGGATCAGACCCTGGAGGTGTTTAAGGAAAGACTGTATGTGGCACTTAATGCCATGGTCTAGCTGATGCAGTGATGTTAGGTCATGGGCTGAGCTGGATGATCTCAGAGGTCTTTTCCAGTCTCAATAACTCTGTGATTCTGTAATTTTCTGTGCAAATGAATTCAGTTAGAAATGCACACAAATAAGCCATCAGAAGAACTCAGGGATGCAGTTGGGGATACAATTTTAAGCCCATGAGTTATACAGGAGTTTAAGAAATATGATTTTTAAAGTTGCTTTACCAATGGCTTTCTCAGTATTCTTTCTTTGAGAGGCAGCTGAGAGTTATGAGAAATGTTTGTTAGGATTTCTTGACTCAGATGACATCCAACAAGAAGGAAAAACGTTATTGATATAGTTCTGTTACTTGTAAAAACTGCTTCTTGTCTGACTGGTCTAGGTCAGAAGCAGAGTATTTCTGCAGCTCTAGAACTGGACTTCTGTGATTCCGTGAATATAATAAATAGAACTATCAAGGGTTGGAAGGGTCCACGGATGGTCATCTAGTCCAACCTCCTTGCTAAAGCAGGATTATCTAGAGAAGGTGTTAATTTCCTAGAAATACAGCACTGTTCAGCTAAAACCACTTCAAATTTTATCTGAATTAACAATCACTTAAATGGAAATATTGCTGGGAGCCTTCTAGATAACAAAACCTGAAAGGGAAGAGTGTGTTCCTTTTTGTTCAGTGCTTAGCTCATTCACCTGGCTTCTGGAAGCACTGCCTGAAGTGATCTGCAGTTAAAAGTGCACCAGTTAGTGGTTTCACCAGTTGACTTCTGTTACTTAAGCTAAAACTGGTGCTTTGAGTGGGTCTTTTCGGGAAATAGGATTTGTGATTTGTGTTGAACAGAAGCATGGAGCCGAAGGTAGAGGTTGGAAGGTACATCAAGGCACTCTGGTGCTTTGTGGAGAGTAAGCGTCAGCAGTCCCATCCCTCAGCTGGCGTCTCATAGTCAGAGACAGTGGCACCAGCCTGGTGGCTCCAGTGACCTTAGAGCTGAGAGCTAAGGTTTTAAAGCTTCTATCTTTGTTAGCACAGGCTTTGCATAAGTTAAATCTATGTAACTTTAGCCTTTGTCTTAATCTCATGGGTGATGTTGTGCCATGCTATCCAAGCTGGTGCTTGGTGCTGCCTGGTGAGAAACCCGTTGCACCCCTGTCCTGCTAGGTTAAACGTCCAACTATCTCATTGTTTATAGCCCATTTTCCCATACCACCTGGAACTGAGCTGGCTAACACAGGGTGGACATGAATGTGGTCATACACCCTCCTGAGGTGCATTCATGTCATGCATGTCTCCAAGGTTTTCGTTTCCTGTAAAAAAAGCTCTTGCATTTCTTTGTAGGTCTAGGTCTGAGTCTAGGTGCTAGTCATAGCAGTTGATAAACAAAGAACTTGTTTGTCCTGGTTACTGTTTTGGGAATTGTCACAATACATTTAATTTGGGGAAACCAACAAAGCTGGTGGAGGGCCTGGAAAATAAATCTTATGAGGAGTGACTGAAAGAGCTGGGGCTCTTTAGTTTGAAGAGGAGGAGGCTGAGAGGAGACCTCATCACTCTCTGAAACAATATTGTGAAAAGGTTGGTGCTGGTCTCTTCTCAAAAGCAATTAGTGATAGAACAAGAAAGAATGGGTTCAAACTACAACAGGGTAGGTTTAGACTTTGACATTAGGAAAAATTTTTTTTACAGAAAGAGTGGTCAAGCACTGGAGTGGACTGCCCAGGGAGGTGGTTGAGTCGCCGTCCCTGGATGTGTTTGAAGATGTTTGGATGTGCTGTTGAGAGATATGGTTTAAGGGTGAACTTTGTAGAGTAGGGTTGATGGTTGGACGATCCAACCACAGGGTCTTTTCCAACCACAGGGATTCTGTAATCAGTCTGCTTATCCCTGATGCACATTTAGAGTAATAAAATGCTATCGTTGCTTCAAGTTTTTGTAGCCAGGTTCATTTAATCATAATGTGTTACAGAAAGAACTCAAGCAAACCGCTACCTTACACTTGTAATTCTTTTGCTTTAGTGTGAGAAGAATTCTGGGAAAACTGGCAAAGCCATAATTACCTTAATTTAGGTGCCCTCTTTTCTCCTCATTACACTGCCTGGGTTTTCCTTTTCTGACCATCTCATGCATTCGTAATTTTCATGAGCTTTGTATCTCAATTTTTTCCTGTAATTTAAGAAGGAAAAAACCACCTAAAATACACTAGAGAAAACACATTTGAACAAGCAATTGGAACTGTCTGTCATAGATTTTTTAATATCATACCTACTTCTGTTCACATTGTGTAGGAAATAAATTCTGATCTCAATATGATTTAAGTGGTAGCACGGTTTGATACGAATTGCATGCAAAATACAGACATCCAAAGGAAAGCAGAAGTAACGCTTAAAAACTTAAAATTACCAACAGAAAAAGAAGCATTTGAACTGGACAGATGAAAGAAGTGATTCGAGTGAGAATATCTTTCCACTTGGTCTAGGATGACACTGCAGACACTACTGTGTATCTGTGCACACTGTGGAAGTGTACTTATTGATTGTGTGCTGGGCTAAATAAATATCTTGTTCCACGTTACAGAACACACAGTAAATAGTGATGGAAGGAAGATTAATTGGGAAACAGAAACCTCACTTTCTCTTCTGAAGAATTATTTTCTCTACTAGCAAGTGAAGCACTGCATCATCTGTGAATCTTAGTCATCAATAAAGTTACATAAGTAAGAATCAGTTGCCTGCCTTTAGGTAGGATAGCTTCTAAGCGATAGAAGAATGACATTTTGCAAGCTAATTTACCTTTACAGTGTAGTCTTCTCCTTTAGGTAATGAATTAATTCCTAGAGAGCTGGTTTTCAGCAAGTAACAGATTCTTTAGGTGTTAGAGAGGTGCTGTTAAGTTGTCATATTAGAGAGTAGAACATTGGTGGTCAAGCAACTGAAAAGAACGTTTCTGATATAAAAGTGTTTTGAAGGTGCCTTGTAAAATGAAAAAGTTCAGAATATGAGACAGGTTTATTATGTTTTGTCTGATGGTTTGCTTTCTTCAAGCAAAGTAAGTAAATGGAAGAGCGAAGCCCTTCTTCGGAAGGAAGAGTGTATTTTTGAGACATGAAAAGGAATATATTAATTATTAATATATTAATACATTGGTGTAATTATGTAGCATCACATACTGATATGGATTGGAAGGGTACTATGACGGTAACTTCATCCAACCCCCCTATACAAAGAACTGAAAATGGGTGAAAATTGTAACAGCCTTATCCAACCGAGGCTTGAGTATTTCCAGGAATGCCAGTGTGTGACTAAATTGTGGTGAAGAAATTTCTTAATACCTTGTCAGTTCTCTCAGACTCTCCTTGGATACCATGTGCTCCAGCTCCCCACTCAAGTCACTGACCATCTATTGGACTTGTTTCAGTATTTCAATATCTTTCTTCCCCTAGGGATCCCAAGCTGGACATGGTTATCCAAGTGGAGTCTCACAAGGGTTACAGAATCACAGAACATTAGCGATTGGAAGGGACCTCAAAAGATCATCTAGTCCAATCCCCCTGCCACAGCAGGACCACCTAGATCAAGTCACACAGGAATGTATCCAGGGTGGTTTTAAACATCTTCAGAGAGGGAGACTCCACAACCCCCCTGGGCAGCCCTTTCCAGTGCTCTGTCACCCTCACTGGGAAGAGGTTCCTTCTGATACTGATGTGGAACCTTCTCTGTTCCAGCTCACACCCACTGCCCCTTGTTCTGTCATTAGATGACACTGAGAAGAGCCCGGCTCCATCCTCCTGGCACCCACCCTTCACATATTTATAAACATTAATGAGGTCACCTCTCAGTCTCCGTTTCTCTAAGCTAAAACGACCCAGCTCCCTCAGCCTTTCCTCATAAGGGAGATGTTCTACTCCCTTCATCATCTTTGTGGCTCTGCGCTGGACTCTCTCCAGCAGCTCCATGTCCTTCTTGAACTGAGGGGCCCAGAACTGGACACAGTATTCCAGATGTGTTCTCATCAGGGCAGAGTAGAGGGGAAGGAGAACCTCTCTTGATCTGCTAGCCAAATGGAGGTGAGTTGTAAGAACAAGTGCTGCTCATCTTGGGCAGCACCTCAGCAGTGAGTGGGGTAATGGGTGGCTGCAGGAGCAGCTTGGCAAGACGCAGAGGAAACTCCTGCCATTGCTGTTTGTGTAACATATAATCTGTCGATAAACATTATTTCCTCATAGCTGGCAGTGGGCTGGATGATTTAGTTGGTGGCTTGGAAAATACATAAAAATTCACCTGCTGCAAATTCATGTGGACCACAAGAAGGATGCAGTACTACAAGATCAGGAAGAAGTTGTATAGTATCTCTCATAATGTTGTTTCTAAAGTCCAGATATACGAAACTGGCTGAGTAGTTCCGAAGGTATTTTTCAAAGCCTGATATTTTTATCCCCAAATGAACGTTTATGGCCCAATTAGAACCCTAGAAAATAATATTTGTAAAGAAATGCTAACGTGCTCTTCCAGGTACCATGGTGGAGGCAGCGGGTACCGTGCTTACGGTGGCAAAACACGCCGCGCGATCGCTTTTCCCTAGCGCCTGTGCAGCCGTTACGGTTTAACTGGAGGATCTATAACTCGTTCCTGTCGTTACCATAAAAGCATAATTTTGCCAGGCTAGTGTTTTCTTACGCTGTATATTTGCAGAACACAAAGTTGTAAACCATTTGATTTGAGATTGTAAATAGGCAATAAAATGCTGTGAAACATTTGCCTGTTTTTTAAACACCGATATTAAAAAGTTATTTGCAATTTTTTTAATTATGGCACAGATTATGAAACCTGTACGTGACATTCAGACTAGTCATAAATCCAAACGAGGCTGAATGGAACAATAGTGTGTATCTCATTGCGTAGGACTGCATGCTGATCCCCCAGTCCTCTTACTGGTGTAGAATGGTATTTCCCAGCATCACAGTTTCTGCTCTGCCATTGACTTGCGAGCCAGAGCTGGATGCAGTAGGATGACTTCTCAAATCTCTTGATTTTATCATAGTATCATACAACTATGTGAGTTGGAGGGGACCTTTTAAAGAACATCTAGTTCAACCAGGCTCCCTCCAACGCAGGCTAGGACATCTTCCACTAGATCGTGTTGCTCAAAGTTCCATCCAGCCTGGCCTTGAACACTTCCAGTGATGGAACATCCACAACTTCCAGGAAACTTATTCCAGTGTCTCACCACCCTCACAGTAATGAATTTTTTCTTATATTCAATGTAAATCTACCCTTATTTGGTTTAAATCAGTGTCAGTAACTGGTGACCTTTAGCAGGCTTTGGATCATTCAGAGGTAGTCATACAAGCAGTAAACTGTTTTCCTTTTAGTACAAGATCCATAGTTCTGGCAGACAAAGAAGAAGACGGAAGTAAAGTTGGTGGCCCTTGCTCTCTCAGTTGCTCTGATATGGGATAAGCAGAAAGAATGTTCCACAGACCTGTCTGGGTCTTTGGCTGGGTCTATATAATTTCTAGTGGAATGATGATCCTTGCCACTGTCCACCTGCATTTCATGGCAAATTGCTCTCTGCTTCACCCATGTCCATCAGCTGAAGCGCCTTCCCTTCCGCTTCTCTTTCGTATTCATATGTCGAATATCATGGAAATATAATTTGCACCACAATTTTTGGTTTTCTGCTGGAGCTCAGTGAGAATTGCTTGTGTTTCCTAGCCAGTGGATCATGTGGAGAGGCATTCCTCATCTGCATGCCTTCTAGCAGCAGCAGTGTAAAGCTCATGCATAAAACACAGCACAGGTTTCTACTGAGCCAGGAATGTGGATAAAGACCCTTTAATAGCAATTCATCATGTTAGAGGTGGTAAATAAGAGAGAAACTATATAAACTAAGACATGTTATCTCTGCCCTAGCTAGATACGGAGATTCACTAGGCGTGTGTGAGAATCCATTTCTGGAAGTGCTCAGTGTGGTTTGTTAGAGAAAAAGAGGCAAAGAAGAGTTTTCAGGATGAAAATTTGATTGGTCAAAAAACGTTTGGTTTGATGTTTTTTGGGTTGAGGGTTTTTTTTTGTTTCAGAAATCTCTTCTGGCCAAGCTGAGGGATTTTCAGAGTCTCCTGAAGACCCATGACCACACTGTCACCAGGATGGATTGTGTTTCCTTTGGGGACTGGGAGGAGTTCGCAGACTCACACAGAATCATTCAGGTTGGAAAAGAGCCTTGGGATCATCGAGTCAAACCATCAGCCTTACTCTACAAGTTCACTCCTAAACCACAGCCCCCAACCCTACATCTCAGACGGTACTTTCTTATCTGTTTGGTGTGAATACCTGGTACCTCCCCTGCATCATTCTCCGATCTTTTTTCCTATCATCTGCCTTTCCCAGAGAGTAGAAAATCAATTTCCAGTAAGAGGCTTTCAAACAAGTGAAGTGGCAACCACTGGCTGGGCAAGAAGCCTGGAGCTGTGGAGAAAGCCTATAGGTCCTTTGTGTTGGGGGAATTATTCCTTCCTGAGTTGTGAATGTCTCTGGTATCACTGATCCATGAGGCTTTTGGAGATAAGTTGGAAGAGCTGGAGGTTTTAAAGAAGGCATAAGTAGAGGGGTGATGGCTTTTCATTGCCACGTAGAGTACCTCTTGGATGGGCACAGCAATCACGCCTTGGCCCAGACTACACTTGCTTATCAAAAATGAACATGATCTTGGCACAGCTACCACACCTCATCCATCTTTGGTCATTTCTCATTCCAGCTATATCCAAAATCACTTGGCTATTGGCCTTACTTCATGCATTGTTTGAATTCTGCACCAGACACAGCTGGTAACTCAGACCAGGAAACTTGTTCCAGATGTTAATTAACTCCCTCTGCATTAACTGGAATCACACAATTAAGGCCTGATTATTTATAAAACCGTTTTGTTGAGAGAATTAAGAGAATGCCCACAAACATCCTGGCTCATACTTGCACACAACTGTCCATGAGCTGTTAAATTGTGGAAACTGGCACAAGTTGTCTCACACATTTATTTTCAGCCATTGCAATTATTCCAGAGGAGAAAGGATAAGTGAGCCAAGCATGGAGGAGCAGTACTGGAGCAAAGAGGCTAATTCCCAGTCCAGCTAAGGTCTACTGTTGTGGCACCAACAGACCTCAGAGATGCTTATCAAATATCCCGTAGCCAATGCGGTTCTCTTGCTGTTGTAAAGCTAAATGACAGAGCAAAATTGGAGTGTTTAGGATTTTGGTAGCTGCTTGGTGACGAGAGAGCCTGGCCAGTGTCTGTGGTGCTTTGTCTGCTCTCAACCGCCTGTTCCTTGTTTTAAGAGATTTTTGGGAGGTCAGACATGCACTCGACAGATCCATGACACAAGTAAGTTGTCAAATTCTGAACCTGTCTCTCCCAGCTTCCTTTTGCACAGGTCAGAGTCAGGGACCAGGTATTTTCTGATATTCCAAGATGGACAAATAAAACCTGGACACAAGGCACAAGCAGGTTTTGCCCAAGCTGACTGAACACATGTGGTCTCGTAAGCACAAAAGTAACCACCCTATGGTGATGCAGGTCACCGACTTCTTGGTGGGTGGGGAGGTGGGCTCTGGGGTGCTGGAGCACATGCAGCGCCTGTCTGAGCTGTCTGTGTCTCCAGCCACTGTGACAAATTATGACCCTCCAGGGACTGCTTGAATCAAGTCTGAATCAAGAGCCCATGTGCATCAAGAGTCCCCTGACTCCTGATTGCTCCCTTCACAAGCCTGCAAGGATTAGGGGTTGTGCTGAGCTGCGACCCACAGCTGTAGGGCACGGGCAGGTTGAGCAGCTGCTGGTCACGTACTGACTCTTTCTGCGCTCCGCTGGCACCTTTAGCCTTACAAATGCTGTACCCTGGGGAGCAGAAAGGGTAGGGAGAGGAAGTGCTATTATGTTCTTATGATTTTATTTTCATTTGAAATTAGTAATTCATTCCAGTTCACTTACTCATAACTCTCACCCACACATGAGTTTTCTGGGAGCTACACGAGCAATTCCAAAACAACTCAGGTCAAACTGGCAGGATAAAATGAACTGGAAACTAAATGAGTGCAGTTGCTGAAGGAGGGCAGCAGTAGGCAGGAACTCCATCTTCCTTTGTAACTGAACTGCAGGATCACCCCTCTTCAGGTTTCCCACGTACTGGTATTCCTTCAGGCATAATCCCTCGTAATTTCTCAATAAAGTGCAATTTGTGGCTGCGTAAACGAACTAGGATATTCCAGTTTTCCGCTGTGCTTATCTTTAACATAGGATCACACTTCATAAAGTGTTTCCCACCCACCAAGTGGTACTATTTTCCCATTAGTATGATTTCTTTTTCGCACAGCCCACCCCTCCTAGCTCTAGAGGTGATGTATTCCTCCCCACAGGGCAGTTTAATTGTCAGGCTTTGCTTCGTTCTGAAAGTTGTCCTCTTTTGTTAGCACCAGTTAAACTACTCCACTTCATTCCAGGATAAACACTTGATGGTTAATGTGTCAGGGACATCAGATTATACTCTTCTCAGTGCCAGACACGAGCCTTCTTTCCCTTCTTCTGAATTTGAATAATCATTCACAGTTCATCATTTATCACCTCTCACGTATTTGGCTATCTATCACATAAAAGCAACTCTCAGCAGAGAGCTGTCAGCTAACATTGGATTTTTGAGGTCTCTGCTGATAGCTCCTTAAAGAGGTGTAAGCTCCCTTCTTGCTTTTCCATCCTTTTCATCTTAGGAGAGGCTTTCTGATGCACACAGCAGAGTCTAAAGAGAAAGAAGCTTTGATCTTTGCCACCTAAAGAGCATCTCACCATTAGTAGTTTCAGGTGAAAATATTTGTAGTGTGGTGCTAGTCCTGGGTTCTGCTGTCTTTGGGAAGGTTAGGAGCTCTGCTCTGAGTCTACTTGTGAAGCCGTATCTTCTGTTTGTGCTGGGTAGGTGTGATAAAAAGAATATAAATAAATCTAAGCCAGCTTTGTTTCTCCCTCTTCTCAGGAAGTTTTGACTTTAGATTACTTTTCTTTATCAACAGTTCAGTTTGATCAGTTTGAAATGTCTCTGAGGTTTAGAAGTGTCTGGAGACGATTTAAAGCACTTAAAAAGTTTCTCCCTTGCCTTGTGCTCAGCGTGTAGCCACCTTCCTTTAGGTACAGTTAAATTCACAAAATAAAGCCTTTAGTAAGCTGTGTCCTGTAATGGAAACTCAGCTTCTTCCCGTTCATCTGGTGTGTGGTGCTTTTGGGCATATATGGAATCACAGGGATCAGAAGGGACCTCAGAAGATCATCTAGTCCAATCCCCCTGCCACAGCAGGATCACCTAGACCAAGTCGCACAGGAACATGTCCAGGTGGGTT
>JAOXOE010032931.1:0-10606 GCA_028565055.1 Phoeniculus purpureus
TTCACTGGAGATGTTTAAGACCTGCCTGGATGTGCTCCTGTGTGACTTGGTCTAGGTGATCCTGCTGTGGCAGGGGGATTGCACTAGATGATCTTTCAAGGTCCCTTCCAATCCCTAATGATTCTATGATTCTCTGATTTACAGAAGACACAGGAACCATCCCAAGCAGGAACCATCAGGGCTTTAAAGAGGTATTTAAGTGGATGCTTTGCTTGTCATCTACCCTTCAGTGAATTCGGCTTTCTGACTCGGGCACAACGATTTCAGTCACTGCGATTTATTTCCACCTTAGCTCTGTTTCTCTTGAACCTTTTGCTATTGACTCACACACATGTTGGGTATATAGAGCAAACACTTCGGCGTGAAACAACATCATACACAGTGAGTCATCCATGCTCTGGTCCGCGGCCATCCCACAGAGAGCTTGTGCTGTCAGTCACTCTGTCATTTGCAAACAGATAGAAACACTCAAAACCAGACAGTTAACTTGTATAACACCTCATGGAGAAGCTGCCTTCAGCAAACAGGAGCCACGTTAGCGTATTTTTGGAAGAGCCAGAACAGCATCAGAGATTTTTTTGGTAAGGAATCAGCTTTTGGACAAGTTCTGTCTAAATGGATGCATCTGAATAAGATGATTTAGAAACTAATCCTAACCTAACTTTCAACTTAGAGTTGAACCTGTCCTGGTTTCTATGGCAATGTGCAGCCATCACCCAGCACCAGATCCTAGCATGCAGAAAGAAATGCAGTTACTCATCCCGGGGACTTGAACTAAATGAATTAACAGGATAACTCCAGACATCCTTACGCCAGTGTGCTACTGACCGATAACGCTTAGAATCACAGAATCATAGAATCATTAGGGATTGGAAGGGACCTCGAAAGATCATCTAGTCCAATGCCCCTGCCAGAACAGGATCACCTAGACCAAGTTGCACACTTAAACCCCTTCATCATGTACATGCGTTCATGCCAGAGCTAACGCCAGTCAAAAGTGAAGCCAAATAGTTGAGAGCTGAGGTTCCTGCAAAATGGGAGTGTTACAACTTTGTCAGTTATTTGGTCCAGAGTAGCAGCCCTAGACTGGTTGACCAGACGAACACGGGCTTTTATAGAAAGTATTCGCAGAAGGTCTATATTGTCCTCAAAACTGTTTGGAAACTGAAGTAGCACATGGCTTGCATGCCCTCAGCACCGGGGCAGGCAGCAGTTGGTGTCAGCAAATACTTTGCTTGGCACATCGCTGCCAAATCTGGCATCTCTTGTTCTCTGAGTAAACAGCTTGTTGCTGACACGATTCTGCGTGAAAAACAAGCACACAAAGTACCTCTCATTCTATTCATGATATACATTATACTAAAATGTTTGCTCTTCTCTGGTAGAAGAGTGAAGGGATACAGGAGATAGCTCACTGCCATCAAAAAGGGTCCAAAGCCTTTCACCCCAGGGTCATGCAAGAGGATCCAAAATGCACAAACACAGAAGCAGAAGCCTGAGGTTAGGTGCCTCTTTCCTCCTTCTGATGGATGCACACCACAAAAGCATCAGAGGTTTGTTGGCTGAGTTTAAATAGGTGACGCAAGAAGTCTGATGACTTTTGCCTACCTGAGCTGGATGTGACCTTTGCGAGCTCCCTGGCATTTCACAATTCCATTTCACGATTCCATTTCGGCAGATGCTGTGATTAAAAAAGGTTAGAAATAGCCAAAGCAGCACATAATCCTCTTTAAAAATGTGATTGCCCACACAGATATAAATACAGGCTGGTGTGTAATTATGCCATCCCCCAAGAGAAAAGGAGTCACGTTCAGAGCTGCTGCTTCTCCCCTTGCTCTAGGTGGCAAGAGGTGTGAGGGACTTCCCACCCCGAGATCTGCCAAGCAAGGCTGTGAGCTGTGCAGGCTGCGCCAGCCTAAGCACCCAGCCATCGCCCCTTGGTTCCCTGCACCCCAAGCTGCTGTTTTTCCCCACAGATGTGCTATCAGAGGACCCAGGAAGACAGAAGCATCGTTCAGCCCTGAATCATAAGCCCAAGTGTGCCTGTACACTGCCCCAGTTACGCCGAGCAAGGCTGCAGGCTGTCGGTTTTAACCTGTCGTTGTTTTTTTTCCTATCAGCACATACTCTGGCTCCAGGGATAAAATCTGAAGTACTTGAAAGCACAGATGGCCCAGCTACTGCTCAGAAACATGGCTTTTCGTTCCTGGGCAGCCAGCAACAAAAGCTTCGCCTCCTTCAAAGAACAGGCGTTGCTTCACAACACTTATAGTTTTCCAACTCAGTAACCAGTTCCTCCCCGGAGGACCTTGATGTCAGGAAATACAGGGGGGAAATAGCTTAAAACTTCACACTTAAGCCCGTATTGACACACAGAGCCCATCTGCAGAGCTTTGTGCTGTCTCTGGGCGGGGAGAGCTGCTGCCTCCCCTGCAGATGAATTTATCTGAGCGCATGAAGGTTGGTCTGGGACCAGAAGAGAAATCCAAAATCGTTGCCAGCAAGATGTTATTCTCAGACCTCTCTGCAAAGGAGGCAGCCTCTCATTCTGCCCACACAGGTTTGAATAAGCAGAGTAGATCCAATTACCCGATACCAGAATCTGAACTGATGCAATTTTTTTGGGCGCAGCCAATATTCTCTGCTGCTGCTCATTTACCTCAATCAAATTGCAGTATTGGCACCCAGGGTGTGCTGAGGAAATCCATCCTGCCAGTGATCACACTTGCTTAAGGACCCGCGACAAGTGCAGCGAAGCAGTTTCCTCTGACTAATATGTACACATAGAAATACATACACAAAGTACACAGCATTTCCCAAGCTGAATGGGAAACATGGGAATTTTGCTCTCCTCTCTCTCTATCCCACCCCTTCATGGTCTGGAAACAGATAATTCAAATTCCACTCAGCCCTGTCACAGCAAACAATTTCCAAACCATCTGCTATCTAATAAAACAACCTGTCTAGACAAACCCCAAGCCAGGCAACAAATCCGATATGGTACTTGAAGTCACTCTAAGTATTAACAACCTGCCACTGCTAGACTGCCGAGCTTCTGCACCGGAAGGACTGCAAATGGGGAAGATTATTTTCTAGTGTTAGATACAGAAAAGCCACCTAGAAGATGGAACAGGTTCCAGTCATCCCAGTTTGGACATTGTTACACCCATGCAGCTGACGCCCAAGAAAGCTGTGAGAAGCAGGAAGAGGTGGGTACATTTGGAGGGACCTGTCTGCTCACCGTGGGGCTCCCAAAGGAGTTTCAGTGTATGTTAGGGTCAGGTAGCTGGGGTCTCATCAGCCTTGCCTACTCCAATGTGATGGAGAGCCCTGTGCATTGAACATTGGCTAGCAATCTGCTCCCATTCTCAACCTCTGAGACAGCAGAAAAGGATTCCAAGTTTACTGAACCATGGCTGAGGGGACCACACTCTGCAAAGCCCTCAGTGTAAGGAGGACATGGAACTGTTGGAGTGAGTCCAGAGGAGGCCAGGAGGATGATCAGAGGGCTCGAGCACCTCTCCTGTGAAGACAAGCTGGGGGAATTTGGACTGTTCAGCCTGAAGAAGAGAAGGCTCCAGGGGCAGACACCTTATAGCAGCCTTCCAGTACATGAAGGAGACTTTACAAGAGAGATGGAGATGGACTTTTCACAAGGGACTCTAGTGATAGGACAAGGGGGAAGTTTTCAAGTTAAGAAAGGGAAGATTTAGATTAGAACTTAGGACAAAACTCCTCACTGCCATGGTGGTGAGAGACTGGAACAGGTTGTCCAGGGAGGTTGTGGCTGCTCCATCCCTGGAAGTGTTCAGGGCCAGGCTGGATGAGACTCTGGACAACCTGGTCCAGTGAGAGATGTCCCTGTCCATGGCAGGGCAGGGCTGGAACTAGATCTCTGAGGTCCCTTCCAACCTAAACCAGTGTATGTATGAACTCAGACTCGCTTGTGAGAAATGGATGGAAAATATTGTCTGGCTCCACTGACATAACAAACGAGCCTGGTGCTGTGCGAGCTGGGAACTTTTCCTTCCTGTTAGGTTTTTCTCCCAAGTGAGCTCATTTGGAAAGAAAGCTGCCACCTCTCCATGATGAAAGAGCTCATAAATACCCAGCAGCACCAGCAAGACAGAGCTCCAGTTTCTAGGCATTTCACTGTGCAATCCAGAACCAAAGTCAGAGGGCAGCCGTCTTGCCAGGGAAGGGTCACAGGGCCAAAAAATGACTTCGGTTCCAATTGTTTCAGGGAAGAGCTTCCTCAACCTGGGAAACCAAGTTAGAGGCTGTTCAAAGGCTTTCCTGAATCTCATTTCATTTGGTTCAGAGTCAGTTATGAAGTGAAAAAAACCTCAAGCAAATCATAAGCACAGTGCTGTAACACCTAGACATGGGTTACCTGCCTGGAAGACCTTTTCCCTCAGTTTTTAGCAGTTTATTAAACCAGAGCTATGTCTGAACAGTAAATACCTCTGTCAGAGCCTAATCCAGCATCTCCTGGATGCTGGATAGGTTCCTGGAGCGTGTGGAAGATAACTTCCTGACACAACTGGTGAGGCAGCCAACCAGGGAAGATGCCCTCTTGGACCTGTTTCTTGTGAACAGGGAGGATCTTGTGGGAGAAGTAAAGGCTGGAGGTTGTCTAGGGCACAGTGATCATGAGCTGGTTGAGTTTTCAGTACTTGGAAAAACAGGGAGAGGGACTAGTGAAACGGTTACCTTAGACTCCTGGAGGGTGAACTTTGGCCTTTTCAGGAGACTGATTGACAAAGTCCCTTGGGAGGCTGCCCTAAAAGATACAGGAGTCCAGGAAGGCTGGACATGCTTCAGGAGGGAAGGCTTAAGGGCGCAGGAGCAGGCTGTCCCCATGACACGAAAGATGAGTAGGCAGGGAAGGAGACTCGCTTGGCTTAGTAGGGATCTTTGGCTGCACCTCAAGAACAAAAAGAGTCTGCAGCCTCTGGAAGAGGGGACATGAAGACTTTAAGGATGCAGTCAAACTCTGCAGAAAGGAAATCAGGAGGGCCAAAGAACAGCCAGAGCTCCACTTAGCTACAGCTGTTAAGGAGAATAAGAAAAGTTCCTATAAATACATTAATAACAAAAGGAGGACCAGGGAAAATCTCCATCCTATCTTGGATTGAGAGGGAAACCTAGTAACCCTAGATGATGCAGAAAAGGCTGAGGTGCTCAGTGCCTACTTTGCCTCAGTCTGTAGCAGTGGAACTCGGTGTTCCCTGGACAACAGCCCTCGTGAGCTGGGAGACAGAGAGGGGGAGCAGAACGAGGCCATCACAGTTGGCAAGGAAGTGGTCAGTGACCTGCTTCACCACTTAGACATAAACAAGTCTATGGGGCCAGATGGGTTACACCCAAGAAAGAGTCGGCAGATGCCAACTTGCCAAGCCACTTTCCATTATGTACTCAAAATCCTGGCTAGTCGGGGAGGTCCCAAAGGACTGGAAGGTGGCAAATGTAACACCCATCTACAAGAAGGGCAGAAAGGAGGATCCAGGAAACTACAGACCTGTCAGTGTGACCTCGGTACCAGGGAAGGTCATGGAACACATCACCACAAGTGCCATCGCACTTCACATACAGGGCAACCAGGGGATCAGGCCCAGTCAGTGTGGGTTTATTAAGGGCCTGACGAACCTGATCTCCTCTTATGACTATTGGATGAGGGGAAGGCTGTGGATATTGTTTACCTGGACTTTGGAAAAGCCTTTGACACTGTTCCCCATGGAATTCTCACTGATAAGCTGGCTGCTCATGGCTTGGACCAGCACACAGTCTGCTGGATGAAACACTGGTTGAACAGACGGGCCCAGAGAGTGGTGGTTAATGGCGTCAAATCCAGCTGGCGGCCTGTCACAAGTGGTGGCCTCAGGGCTCGGTGTTGGGACCACCTCTGTTCAACATCTTTACTGATGATCTTGATAAGGACACAGAGTGTGTCACTAGTAAGTTTGGGAGAGATTGGAGCGATGGGTCAATGGTAATGGCAGGAGCTTCAATAAGGCCGAGTGCCAGGCCCTGCACTTGGCCCACAACAACCCCCTGCAATGCTACAGGCCTGGGGAGGTGCAGCCTCATCCAGCAGTCTGGGGGTTCTGATTGACAGGAAGATGAATATGAGCCAGCAGTGTGCCCAGGTGGCCAAGAAGGCCAATGGCATCCTGGCTTGTACTAGAAATAGTGTGGCCAGCAGGAGTAGGGAGGTTATTGTCCCCCTATATGCAGCACTGGTGAGCTTGAGTACTGTGTCCAGTTTTGGGCGCCTCAATACAAAAGACATGTGGAGGTGCTGGAGTGAGTGCAGAGGAGGGCAACTAAGCTGGTGAAGGGCCTGGAGAATAAATCTTATGAGGAAAGACTTAAAGAGCTGGGGATCTTTAGTGTGAAGAAAAGGAGGCTGAGAGGAGACCTCATCACTCTCTATAACTACCTGAAGGGACGCTGTGAAGAGGTTGGTGCTGGTCTCTTCTCACAAGCAATTAGTGACAGAACACGAGTGAATGGGTTCAAGCTACAACAGGGGGTGTTTAGACTAGATATTAGGAAGAATTTTTTCACAGAAAGGGTGGTCAAGCCCTGGAATGGGCTTCCCAGGGAGGTGGTTGAGTCGCCATCCCTGGATGTGTTTGAAGATCGTTTGGATGAGGTGTTGAGAGCTATGGTTTAGGGGGAACTTGTAAGGTAGGGTAGATGGTTGTGCTCACCCAAATGGGATGAGAAGATGATGTGAGTGACCCTCAAGGGCCAGGGGTTGAAGGAGTCAGGCAGCTGTACCCACAAGCATCATCTCCTGGGCAGCAGTCTAGGACATGTTGCGATGACAGATTCAGTCATAAGATGTTTTGAGATTTTCTTTCATGCCGCTGCTCATTAAACCAAGCCCAGGTGAAGGAAAGGCAGTAGGAAATGGGGGAAAAAAGCCTGTAAATCTTGTTGGTTTTGTTAACTGGAAATAGGATGAAACACCTGGCTGTTTGGGAACGGATTCTGCAGTAGCTGGATGACAGATTGCAGGACAGCCATGTCACCTTCAGCAGCACAGGCAGGACCGCTTAACAGCCTATTTAAATTCTAAGAATTACAGCAGTATTGATTAGGAATTACAGTCAATTTAGCTGTTTCCTCGTAGCAAAGTAGAAGCAAGCTGTTAATCTAGACCGCAGTGAGTGTTATAAACACATCCAGCTTTGATTGAGCTGTTACCAATGTAAACATGTCATTATAATGAAATTAAAGTCGTAGCACGAATTGTGGCATGAAGTTCTAGCCAGATCTCAGTGACATTAAGATAATAGGTAGAAGCGCAGAAAGCATAGATCTTATGTGACTAATAGGCTGCTTAATAAAGGGAGAAGGACTTACAGATTGAAGAACTGAAGATAAAAAAATATTAATAGCAAACCTGAAGTGCTGCTTCAGTGCAGCCTTGAAATACCACAAGATGTTAGAAAAGCTCCTGTACAAATTAATATTGCTTTCGTATTTATGAGTGATGAGAGTCTAGGGCAGTATATCTGCTATTGGCACATGGCACGCTGAAGCGACATAAATTAGGTAGAACGATATCAAGGGAGTTCTGCCCTGGTATTTGAACATAAAGGATGTAGTTCCATTTAGATAAAGAAAAATATGGGTTTGCTTTCCTTCTCACTTAATATCATAAGTCGTATGTTCATGCCTCTCCATTTTTCCACTTGTAAGTTGAAGCTAATATTGCTGAGACGTTTAAAAGGACTGTCCTCAGAGAAGAGCCATAAAGATAGTGGGGAATTCAGCTACTGGAGCGCTGATTACCACCTTAATTATGTATTTCTCCTATCACATCTGATAGGATGCGAACACTTGCTGTTTGTTTTCCATCCATGAAAGCTACATTCAGTTCAAACCCAGATTTCTGTCATGAGGATAAGTGGGTCAGAAGCTTCCAGTCTCCAGTAAGGAGAAGTGACAGGACCCTTAGTAACTTGCAAATACCAGCAAGCACGGCTCCAGGTCTAGTACAGCACAGCTGCAAGTCACTCAGTCACAGTAAGACAATAACTGGGCTGCAAGTCACTCACATCAAGACAATAACTGCGCTCAGAGGAAGCCATCAAAGACTTCCAAAAGAAACCAGCTCTGAGATGAAAGAGACATTTATTATGGTAATCAACTTTTCCAAGAGAAAAGGAAAGCTGTTTCACTTTGGGAAAAATTCCAGTGTGTTGGAGAAACCGGGGGCGGGGGGGATGTGTGGTTGGAGAAGGTGAGGAGGGAACATGATAAGGTCTCGCATGTTCAACTGATTGTTCACATCTAACAAAAATAGCCCCGGCCAGTTCCCATTGTACAGCAGCCGCTGGCTTCATCGCGCTCATTGTTTCCTGGTGGCTGAGCAACACAGTTGCCCAGTTTCCTCTCCTGCATTTCCTAGTAAGATCTGCGATGAACTGTAGAAAAGGAGCACCAGCACTTCAAAACAATCCCTTTCAAGTTTCACTGGGACCATCCGAAACCCTAGGCTAGTGTCTAACAGCAGAGCAAAGCAATTTCAGGCAAGCACCAGTGCAGGGAGCTGGGTCCTCCCCTCAGTTAGGATCTTGTCCCTTACATATTTAGTGCTTTAAAAAAATGCCTGTGGCACATTGGCATTTGCAGCTTGCCTGGTTAGCAGCAAGAAAACCTTCCTGCTCTCAAGCAGAGAAGATCTTAATGTTGGGAAAAGAATGTGTGGAAAGATACATTGTATTTCAAAGGTCTCCCTCACCTCTATAGAGCTAACAGCAAGTGTTCATTCCCCGGTGGCAATCAGTCCTCTATATGCAACAGGGTTTGGGTAAAGAGCAAGGTATGGAGGATGTTTCCCCTTATTCTCTCCTGCCAATTCCTGCCCAAGAATCCTTTTCCCCCTCTGGGACAAGTGCATCCCGTTAGTTGTTTGCAACTCTGGTGCCTTGTAAACCTAGCCGTGATCGTGGAATCCAAACCCATGTTGATGACACCAGTCCCAGAGCCATGAATTGAGCTGTTGGCTCTTCCTAAATGTTCCCTGGTCCATTCCAATCCCTAATGATTCTACGATTCTATGAAATATCAGACTGACCTGGTGTGGCAGGATTGGTCATACGACAACGTGCTCAGCCCTTGTGGAAACAAGCCATTGAAATTATCATTGGCAAGAGTGGTATTTTCTCTATAAATGGGATTTAAAGTCTGTACAGAAGTTAAAGATCATGGTGTCATACCTGAACACCCCAACATTTAACCAAAAATTCCTATGAATTTTTTGGAGTCCAAACTATTTCTGTCTTCCATTGCAACCCCAGGAAATCACAGAACGCTCTTCTATAGAGATTGTACGAAATCCTGTAGGTGAAACAGAATTAACTTCTTATGAGGAGTGCTGGATATGAAGACCAGACAGCTGTGGAGCAATCTCAAGGCAACTGTGAAGCCCTCCTGTCGCAATATTTCACCAAGAGGTAGCCCTTTCAAGACCACATTGCATCACCCCGATGCAGGGGAGCTTTGCACAGAGCTGAAAGAAAAAAATCCGCTTGACACTAAGGGAAGAACACCTGGGAAAGCATCCTCAAAGTAAGAAATGTTTTTCCAACCCTGCTTTTCCCTCAGCAACCAGTCCGCTTCCTGGACAAGCAACCTATCAGCCCTGAAAATCCAGCCAAGCTACACTTTAGTTCACCTTGTTTGCTGCCAAATGTTCAGCCTCAAAAACACTTGGTGCTCAACAGCTCTTATTCCAAAAGTCAGCCTTCTCCACTCCAATATTTTTTGTAGCTTGGAGCGAGGAAAATCTTTGCAGGCGTTTTCAGAGCTGATTGTAGCCCTCACCACGGACCTTTCCTGCTCCCGGTCTTTACTGCAGACAATCAACTGCTTTATTTTGACTTTTAAACAGGAATTTGATATAACATCAAACCTCAAAGTAAAATGAAGAGAGGGAATCAATTATTTTTGTAATAAAAAAAAAAAAAGAGGTCTAGTAATGGCCAGGCTGCAAATTGTCCAGTGCTTTGGACAACACAAAATTCATTTGAGTCCCTGAAGCCCACAAACTACTCAGGGTCTTAACATTGCTAACAGGCTCTGTTCAGTCTCTCTTCACTGTGGCTTGACCTAAATTCTCCAACAGTCACTGAGAAACCCTCATTTGGCCAGAGAGAACATTACATATGCTTTCTTCAAATGCTGCCACCAATGCTCCGGCATGAATATTAGCAGCTTTTCTAATAGATGTGTTCAACAACGTAGCAATGTAATCGTTCCCCCTATGTCTAATCCCTTGAATTTGTCATTCTGAAGTCAACCTAAAATTAGAAAAAGACCCTGCATTTATTACACGGATTACAACAGAGAAAATACAACAAAGTGGTTGTCATATCTACCTCACCAGCCATAGGGTTGCCTCACACATGCAATACTACATGAAGTTGAATTAAGAAGAATAGAGGCCAGCTCATACTGACTATGTGCAAGGGGGGGAAAGCTATTAAATGAATCACAGAACCATAGAATCGTTAGGGATTGGAAGGGACCTCGAAAGATCATCTAGTCAAATCCCCCTGCCACAGCAGGATCACCTAGACCAAGTCAC
>JAOXOE010032932.1:0-10605 GCA_028565055.1 Phoeniculus purpureus
CAGAGCACTGGAAGGGGCTGCCCAGGGGGGTTGTGGAGTCTCCTTCTCTGGAGACATTTAAAACCTGCCTGGACATGATCCTGTGTGACTTGGTCTAGGTGATCCTGCTGTTGCAGGGGGATTGGACTGCATGATCTTTCGAGGTTCCTTCCTATCCCTAGTGATTCTATGATTCTATGAAGTGCTCTCCAATACTGTCATTGTTACAGGCAGGAAAAACAACACTGAAAAAACTAGTGGTTACCTACGAGGTGTGTTCAGAGCGAGTAATTTTTCAAACACCAGGTAAATTGGAGAGTTTAAGGCTGCAGTGCCACAAAGCCCATCCTGTGCACCAGTGTTTGACACTGAGCACAAGAAACCTCTGGTTACGGTCTAGTTCTCTCTACTTTCACAGCCTTGAGCAGTGGTGAGCTCTGTTTAGCCAAGGTTCTCCTGCTCTACTATAAAGACCTTATGATTCTTGAAGTCAAAAGTGCATTTAGAGTTTGTTAGGTATCAAATCATGCCCTGTGGTGTGACTAACTGGCCAACCTCACCCAGCATCTGAGCTGGGTTGTTTGCCTGGTTAGACATTCTTCCACCTCAGGAAAACTGTTTTTAACAAGAGAATCCACTTCCTTGACAAAAAAAACTTGCGTGTGTGTGTCTGCCCAGGAAAGAGCTGGTTTTGCCATGCAAAGTATCTTCGATGCAGGGTCTGTTTTAAACCCCTCAGAAGATTCAAGTCCTTGAGCTCCTGCAGTTGAGATCAGTGGTGGCAAAATCAGACGCAGCCTGTTTGCCAAGTTCCCTGCTGAATGGCTTCGGGCTGCAGATCCAAAGTTTACATGGAAACACCAACAGTTTCCTAACAACGGGGGCTCTGAGTGGTGCTACAGGAATGTGAACAACTTGCGGCTGGCCATCAAAACTTCCTGTATTTCCCACCTCTGCAGGCAGAGCATTCCGGGCAGCACCAGCAGTGACAGCGGGCAGTGCTAATGTGTACCCAGAGATTAACAGGTGTGCTGAGAGATCAGGCACCTGTCTCAAGGCACCTAACAGCAACCATGCCCTATTAAGTACAGGCTCATAGCAGGCCCTGCAGCAGTAACACTGCATTTGTCAGAGGTCACAATGAAGTTTTGACAGAGCACACAGTAATTGCCATCAACAAGCTCTATCGCTGCTTCCCTAATGGCCTGCATGCAACAACAGTCCATTGTATGATCTCCAGTTTAAAACCTCCTCTTTTGGCTTCCTCTCTCTATTTAAATGAGTTGTCAGTTCATAAATTCACTGAAGCATCTGCAATAGTGCTAGCAATGGTGTATCAGCACTTTCCCTCAACCACTGCTTAGCTGTGCTTTCAGGTTAGCTCTAAAAATTAAACACAGCTCCTGCAGAGCTACAGAAAAACGAGAATTATTCCTTTCCCCTGAGTCACATAAAAACTTTCAGGTTTTTATCACTAGGAAGGAGGAAACTGCCTTGCACGGCACGAGTCTGCACTTGTTCCTCTCACCTTTTCCCTTATTGCTTCCTGCTCAAGCATGTGCAGAGAGCATTCAAGACTGATACCTTCCCTCTGCAAGTCCATTTACCAGCCATCAAGCTTTCAAAGCAGACAGTAAACAACCTAGAGCCCACACATCTTTAAACAACCTAGAGCCTACACTTCTTAACACAGTCATAAAAATAGTTATGAACAGCTATTCATTTTCCAGTCTCTTTCATCCTATTTAAAACACAGTTGTTTTGGAGTAGAGTGCAATCAGCGATACATTCACAGGCTTCTCTGTGCAGCCACCACAGACTAAAGCAGAACAATGAGGTTTCCAGCTGCACTGAACATACCTGCTGTGACGAAATGAAGATGATAAACCTTTCTGTTCTGTACAGTGGTGACAGCCCTCCTGCGCACTTTGCACTGGAAGCCTTTAAGCTTCTGCTGAAGACCAGCGTTGATTCATACTGTTGCGTACATGTATGCGAGAACACACACATTTGCTCGTAGAGCTTGCAAGTAACTTAGAGAGGATGATTTTTATTTGGAAATGCTAAAGCTGAAGGTAGTACTTTAATTGTCCTAAAGAAAAGGACAACAGCAGAAATATTTTAAGAGCAGTGATTCATCATCCACCTTCCACTTTAACTCCTTTTCCACTTCTCTTTGAGACAGGTGCAAATACCACAAGCTAAGCAAACTTCATTTCATCCAGCCATATAAGATTTGACACTTTAGTTACCGCTTGTCCCCATTTCTTTTATGCACATGTTCTTGATTTCAAAAAGGCAGCAGGGCTGAAGGCCTTGGATGACACTCAATAAGTAAAAACGAAAACAGAAAAGGAAAGCCTGGCAATATACTTTGCTCTTTGTACAGAGACACCTTTAGGGCCACTGAGACACGTTCCAGTTCAAGACTTTGGGAAATTGTCAGATCATGGTACAATACTTGCGGGTTGCTGTGTATGTTCATCGTGTGATTAATGCAAGTGAGTAAAGTTTAAAGAAACGGGAGGACTCTGCTGTGGATATACCTGTTCTAAACAGATTTCTGACCAAAAACCCCCCTATTTCCAGGATTTTTTATCAGGGAAAATAAACCTGTCATGTGTTCAGTTGGACATTCAAGAATCTCTACAAAATCCAGTATCTGTGAAACACATCTGAACACCTGCTGACACGTTCTGCGTGCACTAATAGAAATAAAAGAAAAATTGGGGACTGCCATCAAAAGAACTACCGCTGCAAGACGCCTGTGGTCAAGGACAACTGCTTTGATTGAATGCAGTGAAGCAGAGAAGCAAACAGTCCCTCTGGAAGCCGAGTGTTTGCAAGTCACCTCAGAAGGGCACACGGATGATGCAGAAAAGATGAACAAGTAGAGCAGCGAGTTCACTCTGGGTCAGTCCAAACAAGCCGCTATTCAGAGGAAATTCTGAGTCTTTTCTGTTCTTTCTTTATGGAAACTGCTCATTTGTATTTCTCTTACCGGAAGTCTGTCCATCTCCACTTGTGACCAGCTTCTCAGAGATTCCCATGATTAGGAGAACAAGCCAAAGCTTCTGGAGGAATGATCCAGAAAATGCAGCAATCAACGCTGAAAGTTCCATGACAGGAACTGGAGACATACTGGGCAGGAAGGCTAACAGTTTGAAGTGGTGGCAGCCCAATCCTTCAGCACCACTTGAAGCCCAAGTGAACTTTTTTCTTCTACTCCAAAGGCCCAAGCAGTTGTTGTGCAACAGCTGTGTCTGTCTGCAGCACCACATGCTAACAACTCCCTGTGGTAACCTCTGCCAGCTCTGTTCCTAGGAAGGAGCAGTTTCATGGGTGAAAGAGGAATGAATTGCAGATGATCTAGGTGATCCTGCTGCGGCAGGGGGATTGGACTAGATGATCTTTCGAGGTCCCTTCCAATCCCTAATGATTTATGACTTGTAGGCAGATACTATGTTTTAAAGTTTCTAATCATTCATCAGGACACAAGTCATCATCTTCACTTGTCCTGTTTCAGTAGCTTTCTAACAGAAAATGCAGACATTGTGACACCACACTGCAGGATTTAGGGAGGGTTTAAGCATTCAGGTGACATCGCAGTTCCACTTAGCATGACTTTTCTGCTTTGGTTTGTTGGGTGTTTTTAAGTGCCTAAAGAGCTGGCTCATTCACACCAGCTATTTTACCATGCCACCACCTACCCAACTTGCCCTAGAAGGTGCCTGACACAGAAAGGTTGATAACCAACCCTGCATGCCAAGCACCTTTAAAAGCTACAGGGAGTGAAAGGAGTGTCTGGTCCCAGATTCCTTATTGAGCTTCTATGTCAGCTACAGTGATCACTGCTGGCACCCGAGGTAACAGCTCCTTACATTTCTAAATCCACAAGTTTCCCACAAAATGACTAAAATGATGAGACTACACTTAATGCTAAACCAAAGAAAGAAAGAAGGGCCAAGATGTAGCTGGCTTTTTTGCCCTTGCTCTCTGGGTTTTGCTTACAAAAGTCACAGCAAAGGTGTAGTTAGAAGCAAGGTTATTTGATAGGTGTTAACCTTCCAAGGGAAAAGCACCAACTGCATCTATACTCTGCGGCTCGTAAGTTTTGCCAGTACTCTTCTTTCTAACAAGCCTGATAAAAATATTTTAGCTCAATAACTCAATTAATATTGACTATTGGTGGTCTAATTAATTCCAGTTGCTGTCTTCTTTCTGCACAGCAGTAGTGGAGACTGATGTAGCAGTGAGATCAAAACTATAACCATTATCCGTCTCTCTGACCAGAAAGGATTGCTGGGAGAACAGAACGCCTCTGGAATGTAAACACTCAAAATACCTTCAGCTACCTAACAATCTGTAGAATTTCAAATCACATTTCATGCTCTTTGAACTCAAACACAGGTGCTTAAGCACCTGCTGGCTCTGAAATACAGAAACCACATGCAAACACAAAAATAAGCTCAGAAGCAGCTAATGTCTCCTTTTCTGGAGACTTTCAAAAACCTGCCTGGACATGTTCCTATGTGACCTCTTCTAGGTGAGTCTGCTCTGACGCAAGGTTTGGCCTAGATGATCTTTTGAGGTCCCTTACTACCCCTAACTTTCTGTGATTCTATCGAATTCACCCAGAAGGTGCCTTACTAGGCTAGGTGCAGCACGTTGCTATTAAAAATGGATAGACTTGGTTTTACACTAGAGGCTCAAAGAGTGGAAGTTACCTTGCGTGTTTTTCTTTCCAAATCAAATATTTAACAGAGGAAAAGCACAGGTGTCGCTGACAAGATTAGCTGTGGCTTAAAAAGACACACATAGATTGAAAAGTAGTAAGACATGCTCACCAGACTGACAGTGCTGTCCCAGGAGAACTACAAGCCTTTCACTGGGTTCCAAGAACTGAAATGTAATATTCTTAAAAACCAAAGAGGCCATCTCCCCAACACTTCCAGTGCCTGGCTTTCATAAAGAGCTCCAAACCAGAAGCATACAATTGTTTCATGTCAAGAGGCCCAGCACTGTAACTACTGTCAGCTGAGCAGATGGCAAGAGCACAACCAATGGTAGAACACCAGTGGGGGAAGAAAAGGGGCCAACAGCTTTTAAGAGTTTATTTGCTCAGTGCAAACTCACCTGCCACAAACCACTGCAAATATACCAGAGCTCTGCTCTTCCTTTTGAAACAGACCCTTCAGCAAGGGGAGACTAAGCCTAAAACCAAAACACGGAAGCAGATTATACTAGATTGTCTGTCTTGCAATATGAGACAGGAAAAAAGTGATTGGCCTGAGTCCTTAACACCATTAGATGGTGTTAAGTAGTAAATTACAGACAAGTGCTCTGCCAGCAAAACAAGCAGAATGCCAGGGGATATCAGTGCATGGGTTCCCCATGTTGCAGCTGGAGAACTCTTTCACTTGCAGGCTTGGGAGAGGGTTGCACTGACAGTCAGAACAAGGTATGTTGTTAAGTCATTCAGTAAAAGCTCAGCAGCTTCAGGACTGTGCTGCTCTGGCCTGATGTAGTCTTGAATCCTTACTGTAGTTACCAGACACAACATTCTTAAAGTATATGCTCTGCGCTTTATGTGACAAATGGCAGCTCCCTGACCTAAACTGAGAAAGCCTTTATAAGCAGGAATGGTAGAGATGGATTTGAAAGGTACAGGCAAAAAAACCGCGCTAGACTCTCTCTCTCTCAGAGTAAATGGAACTTCAAACAACTGGAGAATTATACTTCACTATTAAGTACAACTTAAAAATTCAGCTTGCCAAATAAAAAGTTGCTGAAGGAACACAAAGCAAGAACTTGTAGAGCACAGCAAGTGGATAAGGAAGTTTCCATTCTTCCCGCTGTGGGCTTACAGTAGCTAGAATCATAGAATCATTGAGGTTGGAAAAGACCTTCAAGACCATGAAGTCCAATCGTCCGCCCTGCAACCCCCAACCACTGAACTATCTCCTGAAACACCATGCCTACCCATTTGTTGAACATCTGGGACACTGCCTCCACCAACTTCCTTGGGCAGCCTGTTCAAAGGCCTCACTGCTCTTTGTGTGAGGAAATGTTTTCCAATACCCAGTCTGAACCTCCCCTGTAACTTGACTCAATTTCCTCTTTCTTGTCCTGTTGCTAGTCACTAGGTGGCCAGCACCCACCTCACTAGGGCTCCTTTCAGGTAGCTACAGAGTTACCCTCAGCCTCCTCTTCCCTAGGCCACACAGCCCCATCTCCCTCAGCCTGTCTCCATCAGACCTGTTCTCCAGACACCTAATCAGCCCAGTTGGCCTTCTCTGCCCCTTCTCCAGCACCCCAATGTCCTTCCTATACTGTGGTGCCCAAAACTGCACCCAGTACTTGAGGTGCGGCCTCACCAGGGCTCTGTACAGGGGGAGTCTCACCTCCTTGGTCCTGCTCACCGCGCTCTGATGCAGGCCCGGATGCCATTGGCCTTCTTGGCCACCTGGGCCCTTCAGCTGAAGTCAGTCAGCACCCCTAGGGCCCTCCCTGCTGGGCAGCTCTCCAGCCACTCCTGCCCAGGCCTGTAGCACTGCTGGGGGCTATTGTGGCCGAAATACAGGACCCGACATTTGGCCTTACTGAACACCGTACAACTGGCCTCGGCCTATTGATCCAGCCTGTCCAGATCTCTCTGCAGGGCCTCTGGGCCCTCAAGAGATTGACACTCCCACCCAACTTCGTGTCACCTGTAAACTGACTAAGGGTGCACTCTGTTGCTTCATCCAAATCATTCATAAAGCTATTAAACAGGAGTGGTCCCAGCACTGCTCATGACTGGCCAACAGCTGGATTTAACTTCATTCAACACAGTTCTTCGGACCCAGCCATCCGACCAGTTGTTAACTCCGCAGAGGATCTGCGCATCCAGGCCACGAGCAGCAGCTTTTCTAGGAGACTGCTGTAGGAAACCTTGTCAAAGGCCTTGCTGAAGTAAAGTCCTTCCCCATAGTCCTTCCCTCATCCAAGAAGTGGGTCACCCTGTCACCAAAGAGATCAAGCAAGTCAAACAGGACCTAACTTTGCGAACCCGTGCTGACCGGGCCTGATCCCCGGCTGCTCTGCACAAACTGCATTACAGTACCGAGGACAACCTGTTCCATCAGAGCCCTCTTGTTCTAGTGTGTGCGAGTTGCTCAAAATGAATGACCTCCTCCAAGTACAACCAATTTTTGCTGCCTACGTGAACAGATTTGGAGTCTGTTCCTGGGAGCGATTCATGGGACACACGGTTGCACTTTATACCATGTAAGTAACATGCAAGATGATTTCTAGTTTGTAAACTGCAAAGAAACTGCCTTGGTTTTCCCCCCATCCAGGGAAGCACAGTCCACAGACTCCAAGTACTTTCATACTCCCTCAGCAATATTCCAAACATCTTAAAATTGAATAATGTATCATCCTAGGACAGGGCTTAAGTGAGAAGTGCTAGATGGCCACCTTGCACACTTAAGAGCTTTCAGAAGCTGACCATCTATCTGTTTGGACTACAAGCTTTATAGTCAATGCAGATCATGAGCCACATGAGAGAGTACAGCATCACTACAGGCTCAGTCCCACATACGGAAGAACAAATATTGATGCCTGCTCCCCTAAGTTAACCATTTCATTTCCACACCCCACCATGTGCCTGCTTTTGAGAAGCCCATGCTTATTTTAAGCATTTGCCTTATGATTCTGAATGATAATGAGAAAACTATCTAAGAGAAAATCAAGCCTCATAACTTTAGTTAGTTACAGTAGATATTATTTGTGCTCCTAGACATCCAGTTCTGAAATAATTTCATCAGGAATGAAGGATGAGCTGCTTATTTCAGGAGAATAGAAATATTAAACTATATGATACAGTCTTGAACCTGGATTAAGGCTGACGTGATACATCAAAGGTATAGTGGCTGAGTACTGAATCATCACCTGACATGGTGAATCAGGTGATTGTTGATTAAAAGAATACCACCACAACCATTCAGACACTGCAGGTGGTAGGTGAATTGACCTTTCTGCCGTAGAGGAAGGGCACACAGAGAGAATGCAGTGGAAACTCCTATCGTAAGAGACAAGGGCAACTTAAGATTTAACGTTCATTCTAATACCTTGGAAAATTTTAACCAAGTGGGAGTTATAACCTTTTCACTTCAAAAGAATCTTATGGTAAGCCTATACTTTAGTTCTTTCAGATTTTCATAAAGAAGCAGGAGTCCTTGATTGCACATGTCAGTATATTAACTCTTCAGAACTGATAGCAGCTACAGAATTAGCACCCTGAAACGTACAATTAGATTAGAATTAAAATTAAAGGCTTCTGTAATAATCACTGCACTTCTGTAGCGAACTGAATCAAGAGTAAAGAAGTGCCATTCAGCTCTAGCTAGAGCCCACGGCTTCTAAGCATTCCTATTTAAGCATTCCAATTTTATTCAGTGCATGTGTTGGAACTTATGCTTTCACCAGTCAGTCACCTGCTTCACCAATCAGTTTCTCCTGCTTCTCATAGGAAGAATAAAAGCTGCTCAAAGCTGCCGTTGTTCCATGCTCCAGAAAAGACAGTTGGATAATTACTCATCTATCAGTGAGTCATATTTATTGCAGAGCAGGGAAAGCCAAAGTGAATGTCAACTCTGAAATAGTGTACTGAAATAACACTATGGAGGAAAGCATTTATAAATATCTTGAAAGTGGACGCAGGGTTAAATTTAGTTCGAGATGGCAGAGAAGCAGCTCACAGTTGGTTACATAACCCTTAACTTGCAGTCATCTGCAGACAGAAAGGAGGACAGAGCTGTCTGATGAAGCTCTGAATGATCCTCTGGAAGAGGACAAGAAAACCTAGAATTTTAAGTGATAAGTTAGACCCGTCAACCTTCACTTGTACGATCAAAGAATCACAGAACATTAGGGATTGGAAGGGACCTTGAAAGATCATCTAGTCCAATCCCACCGCCACAGCAGGACCACCTAGACCAATGGCACAGCACATTAAAAATAAGAGCAGACAATTCACATCAGCTCCACTGGAGCTATTTTACAGTTTCTGTATAAAATAAATGGCATATTATTCAGCACTATAAGACAAAAAGCAAGAATACACTCTAAAGCAGTTCACTGACATTTCTGCAGAGCAGTCCCTTGGTGACTTTTCCTCACTCTTGATTTAAACTGAAGTTGTGAAATAGGTAAGAGTGTTATGAAGTGTTACACTTCCAAGCCCTGTACAGGATACTTCTCAGATTCAAGTTACCTCTACAAACCTGTTCTGTATTTGAACAACATACAGTGTAATACTGTACTATGAACAATTCTATTTATTCCTTGCCTTCACTTTTGAATCAATTAAGGAGACCAAGAAAAATATCTATTTGGTCCCTTAAGTATGAAAGTCTTGAAAAGTCAAGGTTATGCTTTAAAACTGGTAGACCCCAAACCAAAGTTAACAGGTGATGCATGAAGTCTAAAGTGAGCTCTTAATAAAAGGAGGAAAAATCCAAAAACTCTGAGAATTCTAAGAGCTTCAGGCTAAAAACAAGACCCAAAGCCATTCTGGTGATGCACTAACCTGATGTTAACTTTTCTTCCCTCATCAACTAGGAAAGCCAAGGCCTCCTTGGAATTAAACCTTGCAAGAGAGGTCAAGAGCAACACAAAGGGCTTCTTCAAATACACTGCAGGTTAAATTAAACCTAGAGGCAAGGTAGACTGAATGAGGTGGGTGCCCTGAAGATAGACGATTCAGAGAAAGCAGAGATACTGAACACCTTCTTTGCCTCTGTCTATACTTCTGGGGGCTGTCCTCATATCAAGCCCCAGACTGCTGAGGCTCCAGAGGAAGTTGAGACAAGAGAGGAGCTTGTCTTGGTTGATGAGGACTGGGTTAGGGATAAGTTGATCAAACTGGATGGACACAAATCCATGGGTCAAGATGGGATCCACTCGTGCATACTAAGGGAGACGGCAGAAGTCATTGCTAAGCCACTCTCCATCATCTTTTCCAAGTCATGGGGATCAGGAGAGGTGTCTAGGGACTGGAGGAGAGCAAATGTCAGTCCAATCTTCAAAAAGGGTAAGAAGGAGGGCCCTAGTAACTATAGACCGGTCAGCCTCACCTCCATCCCAGGAAAGGTGATGGAACAATTTATCCTAGATGCTGTCTCCAGGCACACTAATGACAGCAGAGTCATTAGGGACAGTCAGGATGGCTTCACGAAAGGGAAGTCATCCTTGACCAAGCTGGTAGCCTTTTATGAGGAAATAGCCAGGTGGATAGATGATGGCAGAGCAGTAGACGTGGTCTATCTTGACTTCAGTAAGGCATCTGACAGAGTCTCCCACAGCATCCTTGCAGCCAAACTGAGGCAGTGTGGACTGGATGATTGGGTAGTGAGATGGATTGTGAACTGGCTGCAGGATAAAAGCCAGAGAGTGGTGGTCAATGGGACAGAGTCTAGTTGGAGGCCTGGATCTAGTGGAGTCCCCCAGGGGTCGGTACTTGAAACAATCCTATTCAATCTATTCGTTAATGACTTGGATGAGAGATTAGGGTGCACTGTCAGCAAGTTTGCTGATGACACAAAGCTGGGTGGTGTCGCTGACACCCCAGCAGACTGTGCT